>VOPJ01008097.1:97500-102826 GCA_014673585.1 Semibalanus balanoides
CTAAGCGGGCCCCATATAACGCCTTTGCTAGCCGGGCATCTGCCTTGATAGGGCCTGACCAGGACCGGGTTTTGTCAGTGGTGACATCACAGGTCAGGTCAAAGGTCAAAATCTAGCTGTTCTAGTTTACATCTAGTTTATAGACCATATTTTCCATTAAAAACATTTGGTTGCAACCATGATCACAACCACAAAACTTTAGGAGACCGTACAAATACCATGTAGCAGAAAAAGTAGAATCCGAAAACGTGAGAAGATATAAAATTTTAAGGTCTACAATATGACAATCTCGGATGTTTGAAAAAGTGGTTTTTCACCCCCAAATAAAAAAAAATCTTTGAAAAAATAAAAAAATAAAAACTTTTTAAGATATTTAAAAAAGAACGGAATAAATTTAAAATAACTATACATATTCAACCAGTATACAAAATTTCAAAATTATATCTGTACTTTTGACTGAGTGATGACATCTAAGGTATGGGTAACTCGTGACGTCAAATTAGGAAATTGAATTTGTTGTCCTTTTTTACCAGATACAGACAAATAAAGAGCAGCACTGTATTTCTGAGGCAAAACCGGTTTAGAAAAATGTATTGATTTATTGTATTATTCAATTTCAAATTTTGACCTTTTGTGACATTTTTTAAAATAAATTTAGTCCGAATGTTTGATGGGATGGATTCCCGAGATCAGGACTCACGCTAAGCTAGGCTTGTTGCGTAGGCCCTGACACCACCATCCGATCACGCAATTCCAGTCACCGGCAGAATTTAGAGACGAAAGTTTAACGTCCCCCTAACGACTGAGCGACCCGGCTCGCTGGCCTCATCTGAACGCTTTGACCGTCGCCGCTGCCACAGCCGCAGTCATCAACCGCCAGGAGCATACAGCGAGCGCCGAGCGGCTCGATACCACCTTGCAGGGTGGGTCAAGATCGTAGCCCAGCGCTCTCCCGACTGAGCTACACGGCGGACTTTTGACCTTTTTGCTTGACCTTAACTTAACTATCATTAAGTCAGGGGTAAATGAGTACCAATTTCGAATTTTCTACATGTAAAATAGTATGTAAAACATGTGTTGCATGACTTTCGTATAATTTTTGGGCATAGTGACCTTATGTGACCTGACCTTGACCTCAACATCTTGCCAAAAACCCTTAATTAGCTAATTCTGGATGTGTGTCATACCTTTGAGAGCACTCTGGGTGATCATGGTTGCAACCAAATGCTTTGCATGGAAAATATTGTCTATAAACTAGATGTAAAATAGAACGGCTAGATTTTGACCTTTGACCTGACCTGTGACGTCACCACTGACCTCTAGGGCAACACAAATTATTTTTCGTCGATGAAATTTCCTGGGCTAACGATTGCCGAACGCGATCGTCTAATCGGTTCCGGAGATACAAGGGGGGCTAAAAAAGCTCACCCCCTCAGTGACTCGTGTTACAGAAAATACCCCAGTGACTGCCAGGTTAATACGCGAGTTATTCCCGCAAAACGGAGGGGATGGCATCCACCTCACCCCCGCTGCACTGGCCCGGGTTAACAACTGCAATGCCAAAAGTCGATTCATCACAGACTTCAGGTGTGATGCCAGTCTCCTGTACTCGCCACGTGTTGTTCTGACGCGGTGCCAGCCACGCTCGTATAGAGTGCGCCACGCCGGCTGTGTCGCACACGTCTGCCCCTCGCGGGACCACCGGCCGGCACTCTGATCAGGATTCGTCACGTCTGCCCCTCGCGGGACCGTCGGCACTCTGATCAAGATTCGTCTCTGTATTCAGACCATTCATGTCGGCAAATCACAGACGACAGCCGGTAATGAGTCCCTCCACCGCGGCGAGCGCCGATTCTGCAGTAGTAATGACGTAATTCGGCAGATGTTATGGTCAGTCATGCAATAATGATGGAGTGGCTAAAACAAGTTCAGCTTTGCCGGAATCAGCATGACGTCACTTTGAGCCGAGAGGCACGCTTAAACAGAAGCACAAAATTGAAAGCAGTTGAATAGGCTACATTCAACTGGAGTGACTAAAACAAAGCCGAACTTGTTTTAGTCACTCCATCATTATTGCATGACTGACAATAACATCTGCCGAATTACGTCATTACTAGGGCTTGCACACAAGCCTCGCATTACCAACATTGCCATAATATCTGCATAATAGAGCAGGGAACGAGCTTGTCAAACTAAGTTCTGACGTATTCACAACCCTTTTGGTGTCATCTGCCAGTCAATAGGCAATTGACACGTTTTGCCGAGCCGACATATGACACAAACTTTTCTGTCCATTCGCGCCTTGCAAATGACCGGCTAGATATCACCATAGCAGGATAATGGATGTAACTATTACGGGGATGTTTAAACGCGAACTTAGAACATGTTTTATTAAATGCAATTATAAAAGTATATATTTACCAACAAAACATGTTCTATAAATAAATAAATAAAAAACAATCAGATATGCCATTGTTTTTCCATTGCGGCGAAAACGCGATGGACCCAAAAGTGCCTTCGCCACAAAGGCACGTTCACTCATGGTCACTTGACCGTGCTCAGACGCGTTCACCTTATATTATAGCCTTAGCTATTACTACCGCCGCAGTTTCGGGGGAACGAAACTTTGTCTTCTAAAAGGGGCCCACTAGTCCTGTGTTAAAAATACTTAACGTAGAGAGTTTATTCTTCAGCCCAAACCTATTTTTCGATCTGCTCTACAAATCAGCTCTCTCATTTCAAAATCCCATGTTAAAGGTGAACCATTTAAGGCGTCTTATTAGTAAGTAGTCCCTAGGACAATTGTAAGTAGTCTCTATTTTATCAAGCAGGGATTACGGTACACCCTTGTAACTCAGATGGGAGAGTTATAAACTTTACCCCCCCCCCCATCCCCTACCGGTGTTGCAGACCAGATTCGAGTCACTTTTACGCTCGCTTATTTGCCCCTGACTAAGATTGCCTGCGGCGGCGGCAGCCGGTCACGTTCAGGTCCAGGTGAAGTCGAAAGGTGTGTGGACTGTGCTTAGGTATTAATTTTGGGTAATTTATAACTTTCGAATATTAACTAGCCGATACCAGACATAATTGTGTCAGTATCAAGCGGCGCAATAGGCTGGCAGGGGTCATTGACCTGCGCATACAATCTTGCTTAGTGCAGAAACTGACCCGCCGGCCGTAATTTAAACCATTAAAAACGTTGGACAATTTTGAAGTTTTATGCGAACACATAATCCAAATTAAATTTTGAATACCCATATTTAAATTATCCCCGATTTTAAGCAAAACACGGTAACTAAACTTCCGTCTCCACTTAAGGAGCAGCGAGCCACGGAGCTCGACAGACCAGGGAAAGTTGCTAGGGTGCTAGACACAGTAAAAAACTACTTTAGGATTGTTAATTAGGAAAGTTGTCAGTTTCCGGGCCTGTTCCAGTCCGTTCTTTGGATCACGGTCCGTTTTGCACACTGAAATTCGCCGCCATTAAATTAAAGCGTAGTTCCAATGCAATAAAAGCATGATATTAACACATATTGTCGGTATACGCATCCACGTTCCGGAGATTGAAATTTGACTTGATTCCGAAAAACGGCATGAGTGCATGTTGAATTTTTATTTTCCATCAGAGTCATGCTTACCTATGCGGTCTTATTCTCTTTGTGTGATAGGTTTGCGTCTCATCTTGCCAACCGGTGTTTTTCTTAAATAGGCGCTGCGATATGTATACCTCGTGACAATAGCTTGTCGCGAGGTGTAACCATGGGCCGTCGGCGAGAAACTGGGGCAGTACGGGGGGGGCGTAGGCGAGACTGGGGCAGTAAGGGGGGCGTAGAGCGCGCCACACGCAGCCCTGCCGTGACCACGAGAGCAAAACGCAATCGTCCGACAAAGCGGCGCGGTGCCCCCGCCTTCGTCTACGGGCCATCGGTCAAGTCGCCCAATTGAGCTGACAATTAGGACTCTCGGGATGTTTGCGAGGCGTGGGTCGGCGATGCTGACCGGGTCGGGTCGGCGTGAACGGCCAACAGCACCAGACTGGCGGCGGCGGCGACGGGTGAGCAGGTACCAGCCATACTGTGTCTGTATGTGTCGGTGAGCGGCGCAACGCTGACTGCTGCCGGTCCTGCCGCCGCCGCCGCTACATGAACCCTCCAGCGCGCACGTGGGACGCGGCGCCGCCCCACCGCCGCCCATTGGTCAGCTTTCGGTGACGTCACGCCGACCCGACCCGGTCAGCATCGCCGACCCACGCCTCGCAACATCCCGAGGCTAATTGTCAGCTCAATTGGCCGCGACTGATCCGATGGCCCGGTAACGAAGGCGGGCACCGCGCCGCTTTGTCGGACGATTGGCGGTTTGCCTCTCAGTGGTCACGGCAGGGCTGCGTGGCGCGCCTACGCCCCCCGTACTGCCCCAGTCTCGCCTACGCCCCCCCGTACTGCCCCAGTCTCGCCGACGGCCCATGGTACACCTCGCCGACAAGCTATTGTCACGAGGTATACACTATCGCAGCGCCTATTTTAAGGAAAAACACCGGGTGGGCAAGATGAGACGCAAACCTATCACACAAAGAGAATAAGACGCATAGGTAAGCATGACTCTGATGGAAAATAAAAATTGCAACAATGCACTCATGCCGTTTTTCGGAATCAAGTCAAATTTCAATCTCCGAACTGATGCGTATACCGCAATATGTGTTAAATATCATGCTTTTATTGCATTGGAACTACGGCTTTAATAATGAGCGGCGAATTCAGTGTGCAAAACGGGACCGTGATCCCAAGAACGACTGGAACAGGCCGGAAACTGACACCTTTCCTAATTAACAACCTAAGTAGTTTTTACTTTGTCTAGCACCCTAGCAACTTCCCTGGTCTGTCGAGCTCCGTGGCTCGCTGGTCCTTAAGTGGAGACGGAAGTTAGTTAACCGTGTTTTGCTTAAATCGGTATAATTTAAATATGGGTATTCAAATTAATTTGTATATTGTGTCTCGGCATAAAACTTACAAAATTGTCCGTTTTTAATGGTTAAATTACGGCCGGCGGTCAGGTTCTGCACTAAGCAGAGATTGTTGCGCAGGTCATGACCCCTGCCAGCCTATTGCGCCTTGATACTGACACAAATTATGTCTGGTAGCCGGCATAGTTAATATTCGAAAGTTATAAATTACCCAAATTAATACCTAAGCACAGTCCACACCACCTTCTGACTTCACCTGACCTTGAACGTGACCGCTGCCGCCGGCCGCAGGCAATCTTAGTCAGGGGCAAATAGCGAGCGTAAAAGTGACTCGAATCTGGTCTGCAACACCGGTAGGGGATGGGG
>VOPJ01008098.1:0-23263 GCA_014673585.1 Semibalanus balanoides
GCTGAGTATGCCACGCCGTCAGCTGATTATATCAAATGACGTCCCGACTTAGGTTGCGTATTGCCCTGCTCGGTACAATCAGTAGTGCTCACATCAGGAACACATCAGAGATGATGGATCAACTGAAGAACAGAAACATGTCAGAGGTCAAGAAAGTGGCCAGGCTTTGATGGTGAAATCCACGAATTTCAACGGAACGTGCCACATGGTTGACCTGAGCCTTAAAATAATGATATCAAAAGTGATTGATCTTCTTGATGAACGGACCCTCCCACTACCAAAATCTCAGTATTTATAATTGATTTCTCTCTGCATGCATTTCAATCATTTTCCTTCAATAGGCACAACTTAGGCGGCCTGGCTATGGTTTCCCCACTGAGCCTGTAAGCTGCTTGTTTTACAGGAACGCCTGAAGAAAGAGAAATTTCCGAACATTATTGGACCAGAGTGCACATGGATCCGGTACGTTGATGATGTACTAGTAGTTGTTCCAGAAAACGTCAACTTAGAAGAAAAAACTTCTAGCTCTAAATGCGGTAGATCAAAACATACAGTTGACGGTCGAAATGGAAAATGATGGCAAAATACCATTTCTGGACACACTCATCATGAGAAGTGAAAGTACGGCAAAATTTACAGTGTATTGCAAACCTACAAATAAGGAAGACTATGTTCATTTATTTTCTGACCATAACGAACGCATACAAAATGGGATCGTCATTGTTTTTTTTTTTTCTTAGGGGCCTTCCGCATTTGCAGTGAGGGTTTTCTGCAAGAGAAGATCAGTCATATATTCAATACCTTCGGTCAGTTACGCTACCCAAAAAGCTATTAAATCAGAATGAAACAGAAAGCAGAAGAAATTAGAGACAAAAGCGCTCAAGAAAAACAAAAAAGGAAACAAGAACAGAAGAAGCGAGGACGGTTCGTATCAATACCTTGCTCAAAACAGGCGGACTCAATAGCCACATGCCTTCGCGCTGCCGGCCCAATGCGGCTATTGTGTCTGAAATAAAAAGGAAACTTGGCTCGTCCTAAGAGTGCAAAGTCAGAAGAGCGACAGTGGTGCGTGTATAATATGCCATGTTCGTAATTCATGGCAACAAAGTCATATGTAGGGGGAGACGGGAAGGGGACTGGAAGACAAGATCGAAAGAACACAAAGCAACGTCCGGAACCATAATAGGTCAAATTGCAATGGTCCTTCACGGAACAGATGTCAAAAAACTACGAAGGCATGGGAAGCACTCATGTCATCGAAGAAGGCATGTCAAAGATAATCAGGAAGCTATGGAAGCAGCTCATATTCTCTAGGATGATATCATACTCTAATTCAAACCTGGATTCTTTTTACCTGGGCAAAATCTGGAGCGAAAATTGCATTGAAGACAATATGTAAAATGGACACTGTCGCGCCTGTCGCTATGTGCTGTGAATCAGTTTTGTGAGATGATCAAATGGAAGGGTCGTGTTAAAACCAGGAACGTGTTATAACTATATATTTTTTAGGTCAATATGCAAGAAATGTTTTTGCACGATACCTTGAATCCTTGTATACGTGTTTCTTTCAGTTTACCTGAAAGCTGAGTGCGATTGTTTGTACTTAATACGTGTATAATTTAAGTATTTTCAACACTAACGAAGACACTCTGCTTGTCGAAACGTCTGGTATCTTAGGAACTTACTTGTATTGCCATTTATTTCGAATACACTATGAGCCTGGATCCCGGGATCCAGCTGGGATCCGGATCTATGTGTCCTGTGTCCCGGGATTCACATGGAACACCAGATCCAGGTACACAATAAGCTGAGGGATCAACAAAGATCCCAGATACTGATATATTGTATACTGTAGGATCCACTGGAATCCAGATCCAGCTTCGGGATCCAGGCACACCGGTAGGTTCATACCTACCTCTTGTTAATTTCATGTGAAAGAATTCTTTACAATCTTTAAGTTGGCTTATAGGTACAAGATAGGTAATAGGTAATTTGCAGGTACTTCGTACTTCGTACTAATGATCTATAAAGTTCATACTACATATGTAAAATAATGATAGAGACCACAGATTTTGATGTCAGTCCCTGACAGCTCCTTTAAGTTGGAGATTTAATGAGATTCCAGATCCTGAAGCATTTAACGCCGAGGGATCCAAGAGGATCCCCGATCTTCATGAATTTCACGCAGAGGCATCCACTGGGATCCAAAATCTTCATGGATTTTATGCCGAGGGATCCACTGAGATCCCAGATCCAACTGATGTGTCCAAACGCAAGTCCGCTTGTCATTATATTGTTTCTTCAGGAAACTGCATTGCAAATACAAAAGGATTATATGAGTTGTTTAAGTTTGGGTTCACATGAAACTACCCGGCTCCCCATCTATATACTTGGCTGAGATTGCTTCATCAGTAGTTAAAAGTAACTGCGACAAGTCTGAGTAACTACTTAAGTTTCAATGGGAAAACTGCAAGACAGACCTTTCACATGCACCAAAAATTAGCTATTTGCATGACGCAACTCGTGACGTGCAATACCAATAACGCACAACGATCCGGGATGTCAGAGGTTCTGAAACTGACAGCTGCAGACGGGTGATCAGTTAACTGTCAACTGCAGACGGGTGATCAGTTAACTGACAGCTGCAGAGGGCTGATCAGTTAACTGTCAACTGTAGACGAGTGATCAGTTAACTGTCAGCTGGAGACGGGTGATCAGTTAACTGTCAGCTGCAGACGGTGATCAGTTAACTGTCAGCTGGAGACGGGTGATCAGTTAACTGACAGCTGCAGACGGGTGATCAGTTAACTGACAGCTGCAGACGGGTGATCAGTTAACTGACAGCTGCAGACGGGTGAGCGGTTGTCTAACAGCTGCAGACGTGTGATCAGTTAACTGACAGTTGCAGACGAGTGAGCGGTTAACTGACAGCTGCAGACGGGTGATCAGTTAATTGACAGCTACAGACGGGTGAGCGGTTAACTGACAGCTGCAGACAGGGGCGTCTCTACCTTCTCAAAAGTGGGGGGTCCACTCCCAGGGGGCGCCGAACCCAGAAAGGGGCGCCGCGGTCTAGAGGGGCGCAAAACCATGAACTTGCTGGATTTCACTCAGTGGCGAAATCCAGCAAATCCAGCAGGAAAAACACGGGCAAACGTCCATGTTCTTTATTTTTTGTTTGGGAAATCTAGTGACGTATTTATTATTTAACAATCAAGTTAAGCGGGAGAGAATAGCAGGCTGTCAATTGTCAGGCCATCGGATCGATAAAATTGTTGAAGGGGGAGCGCGTTTCAGTTCATCTGCAGACTGCAACTGTAGCCGTAGGTATGTGTGTACATCCCACGACCATTTTCTGTGGATGGGGACAATCATGATTCCAGGGCCTTTCGGGGGGCCGTGGCCCCTTTCCCCTGGATCCGCCCCTGATTTCACTTGCTTAATTTTCCGGCCCTCTTTCACATAAAAAGAGGTGAGGTGGTGAACCATGAATATAGATGTCAACGAAAGCATAAATGTATATATCGACGAAATCATTAATATTGATATTGACTAATCAAGACAAAAGATCGAGTCTTACATATCAATATCGATGTTACGCAGCGGGCAATTCAATTTGGTATTAGTTTTCATTTGAAAAAATACAGCTTTGACAACTAGAAAACATACACCAGCACTCGCACAGCCACGCGCTTGCGCAAGGACTGCACATTGCAAAAAATAATTGGACATATTCATGACTTGCCTGTGAGGTCTAAACTCAAAATTACGCGACGTAACACAAACATCCAGGTTTATGTCAGTTTTGTGCTATAGAAAACACGTTGCCGTTAACATATTTTACAATGAAGAAAATAATTAAAGGCAAATGTAACAGGGAAGGAAAGAAAACATCAGTAAAAACACTTGCAAACAATAAATCGTGCAGACCTAAAAATGGTACCCATCGCTTCGGTGCATCATGGCAGGTACAGTGGTCAATAATCAAAGGGATTGGTCCATGCGCACAACCAGAAAACACATTTCGGGAGGGGGAGGGCACGGCTGTTGGGGTTGTCATCTCCAGTCCAAAACGGGCCTAATTTCCGATCCATTAAAGGGACACTGCCGCCTTAACATTATATTTGAGTTGAGATAGCCATTTTGCGTGTTTGGCATTGCAATTATGTATGGTATAAGTTAAAACAACCACCGAGGTCGAATCACAGAGAAATTCTAGTTTGGTTTGACATCTGTAACATCCCCAGTCCCCAATGTATTTGGAATGGGGGATCCTGACCCGGATGTCGTAGTCTCTCTCTTTACTAAAATGTTGATTACAAGACGGACTTGTTTTTACCCTTTAGTCATACATTACCCCATACACTAGTCATACTTGATGACAGCCGTGAAGGTTCGGTTTTTTTCATTCTTCAAAAAATCCTTTAGTATGACGTCATCAGCCCAAAAATATTAAAAAAACGCATTTTTCAGAAATTGAGCAATGGTTTGTAGAAGAAAAATATCATAATCGTGTTTCGGCAGCATTTTTACTTCGTATTAAGCACCGCAAAGCGGTCGTACATTTGAGAACTTTTGGGAAGGTGGGCAGTTGTCCCTTAACACCACAAGCGTCGTACATTTGAGGAACTTTGGGAAGGGTGGCAAGTGTCCCTTTAAAGGTACCGCCGGCACTCACGACTCGAGGAGCGACACCTGCACTCGCAGGGGCGCCCCCCGCGAGGCATGCAGGGGCACCGGCTGCAGTCACAACGCATTATGCTGCCCTCAGAAAGCATCTCGTCGCCCTCGGAAATACGGTTGGAGCTATAATGAAAAATAAGTTTTTGGGGCACTGCCTGGTTGTTTTGCATGTTTGAAGGGAAAAAAGTAATTTTACCGCCAGGTACGGTTCAAATTTGACAAAAATTGGTGGGGCAAAGCGGGAAGTTGGTGGGGCAGTGGCCTCACAATTTGACTGGGGAACGCCACTCGTGCTGGGGACATCATGCCGCCCTCGGAAGACATCTTTCCGCTCTTGGAAAGCATTTTGCCACCCTCAGAGCACATTATGCCGCCCTCGGAAAACGTCTTGCCGTCCTTGGCGCCCTTTGATGGCAACATGTCACCCTAGGAAGACATCTTGCCGCCCTCAAAAGGCATCATACCGCACTCAGAGCGCATTATACTGCCCTTGAAAAGCATCCTTGCAAGACTTATTGGCGCCCTCGGAAAATATTTAGCCGCCATCAGAACGCATTTTGCCGCCCTTGGTAGGCATCATGCCGCCCTCGAAAAAACATTTTGCCGTCATCAGAAGACATCTTGCTGCCATCATAAGACACCTTGTCACCCTCAGAAGGCATTCTTCCGCCCTTAGAGCGTATTATGCCACCATTAGAAGGCACCATGTCGCCCTCGGAAGACATCTTGCCGCCCTCAAAAGGCATCTTGCCGCCATTGCAACTGCAATCAAGGGTGCGCCACATTTTGGAAGAGGGGCGCACATGAGTTTGAACCAGTGGCGTGGGCAGAAATGAACAAAGGACTAAGTCATTGCCTTGAGGGACGCCACCCGATCGACAGGAGCGCCACCAATAATGGCGAAAATTTGGTGGGGCGCCTCTCTTCCGCACGTGCTCGTTGTGCCTTCAACATTTTATGGGGCGCCATCACTAGCCGGATAACCGGAGGGGCGCCGTCGCTAGCCGGAGGAGCGCCGTCATTAGTCGGAGTGCGCCACCTCCGTCACTGGCCGGAGGGGCGCCGTCACTGGCCGGAGAAGGGCAGTCACGGAGTGGCGCCCTCACTGGCCGGAGGTGCGCTGTCACTGGCCGGGGGAGCGTCCTTACTCTGTCCGGAGGGGCGCCAGCTTTACATGGGCGCCTCGGGTTTAAATGACCGGGTCATGCTCTGAATGACCGATATTGGGTAATGGGGTACGCCACTGGCTTAGGGGCGCACCACATACAGACTGGCGGAGTAATTTTTTAGAGTCTTTCTTCATTTTTTGGTTAGGAGGCGCCACTCCGGCCGCCCTCTCAAAACCCAGAACACAAAGTCTTTTTAATGGGGGGATCCGGGCACCCCGGGACCCCCCCCCCCCGGTAGCGACGCCCCTGGCTGCAGACGGGTGATCAGTTAACTGACAGCTGGGGCATTCCACGACAAATCGACCAAAAATAATCAAATTTAATAACCTCATATTTTTCAAAATTCTGAAAAAAATGTCCTGGTAATCTGGGTGCTAAGGCCAGCTGTGACAGTCTTTTTTTCAGATCAACGGTCACCGAGCTATAACCTCGGGCTTTTTTGATGTCATGTTGTAAAGCCATCTTTGATCGCCTGTAGCTTGTAAACGAACTGTACGAACGTAATATAACTTCACATATTTTTTAATCGAAGTCATGCGATGATTTGTTTTTGCTATTTCGTATTTGTCATTTTTTTATTTTTTTTACCCGGTGACTTTGTGACCTAGTTTTCCATGAAATACCTCGATCTGTGGCACCCCAAAAAATGCAGTTTTGTCTGAAGCCAAATCAGTCTTTATCAACATTTCTTCAAAAGAAAAAGTGAAAATAGTTTTGTACGTTTTGCCTATAAAGGGAACTTTAAGTTTGGCAAAAACTCCGGTTGGCGGCGCTGGGAACATATATCTGTGTATCTTCGGACTGGGTAGCGATATCGAGATGCAGTAAACACCAGTAGATAGGTCTAACTATTCTGAGGGGAAAATTTACACATTCTTTTGTGATCTGAGGTCAAAATAAAGGTCTATTTCAGGTCAAATATTGCAGGTAGCGCTTTGAACAAATCTATGTGTATCTCTGAACTGGGAAAAGATATCGACGTGCAGTAAACGACAGTGAATAAGTATTCTGGGGTATTCATATTCATAAGTATTCTGTGACGAAAATATAAATATTCTTTTGTGATCTGAGGTCAAGATCAAGGTATATGTAAAGTATAATATTTAGATTACGACCTTCATATAACCTTGACCTTGGTAGAGATATCGATATGCAGTGAACGACAGAAGATAGGGTTAAGTATTTTGAAACCAAAAATGTAAGCAAATTTGTGTTATCTGAGGTGAAGATCAAGGTCTATTTAGTGTCAAATATTGCTGGTGGCGCTTTAAAACATGTTTGTGTATCTCTAGACTTGATCAAGATATCGAGATGCGGTAAACTACAGTGGATAGGTCTGAGTATTCTGAGACGAAAATATAAATATACTTTTGTGATCTGAGGTCAAGGTCAATGTTATATTTAAATTTAAATATTGAAATTGTGACCTTAAATATGACCTTGACTTTGAACTCGGATCACAAAATTCTGTGTAAATTTATGTCTCAGAATACTGAGACCTCCTCACTGTCGTTTCGGATCTCGATGTATCTCTCCAGTTCAGAGATACACATTCATGTGTTCAAAGCGCTACCTGCAATATTTGACCTTAAATAGACCTTTATTTTGAACTCAGATCACAAAAGGATAATTACATTTTCCCCTCAGAATTGTTAGAACTATCCACTGGCATTTACTGCAACTCGCTATCTTTATCCAGTCCAAAGATTCACAGATATATGTTCCCAGCGCCGCCTACCGGAGTTTTTGCCATGCTTGAATGTACTCTTATAGGCAAAAACCATTTTTGTTTACTTTGCGTTTTGTAAGAATATTTATAAAGACTGATTTGGCTTCAGACATTTGTTTTGCCACAGACCAAGGTATTTTATAGAAAACTAGGTCACAAAGTCACGGGGTAAAAACAAAAAACAAAATCGAAATTGCCAAAAGATTCCTCACATCATTGCGAACTAAAACATGCAGGTATACATAGATTACGTTCGTAAGATGACCTTACAACATGACCTCTCAAAAATGCCTGAAGCTATAACTCGGTGACGGCTGATCTAAAAACATTAAGACTGTCACAGTTGGCTTTAGTGCCCGAGATTACCCTATACACTAATTTTCAAAAATATGAAGGTGCCTTAGCCTTGGTAAATTTGTCGTGAAATGCCCCAGCTGCACACGGGTGATCAGTTAACTGACAGCTGCAGACGGGTGATCAGTTAACTGACAGCTGCACACGGGTGATCAGTTAACTGCCAGCTGCAGACGGGTGATCAGTTAGCTGACAGCTGCAGACGGGTGATCAGTTAGCTGACAGCTGCACACGGGTGATCAGTTAACTGACAGCTACACACGGGTGATCAGTTAACTGACAGCTACACACGGGTGATCAGTTAACTGTCAGCTGCAGAGGGGTGATCAGTTAACTGTCAGCTGCAGAGGGTTGATCAGTTAACCCGCGCGGCGTAGGGGTCTCTCGCCGAACGCGCGGCGTAGGGGGGGTAAATATTACCCCCTCCACCCACTCCCACTCAACATCATGCCGGCCAGCTGTGTCCGTGACGATCGGGTTGGCTCTGATGTTACAGCGCATGCGCACTGTGTCGCCGACGGACGTGTTGTCCCGCGGCCGGGAGGTCAAGGTCACGATCGGTAGGTCTGTCGGCAAGACACAGCCTCAGTCGGGTCAGTCACGGCTAAAGGTGGGTCTGTCGGCAAGACACAGCCTCAGTCGGGTCAGTCACGGCTCAAATGGACTTGCACTTTGCAGGAGAAATTCATTTAGGCACAGCAAATTTAAGAACATTAAACAAATTCGAGACAACTTCAGTAGATCTTCTTCAGAAAGCTCTTCTTCGTCTCGCGGAGACATCCATTATTATAAAAACATATGGTCACAAACGAAGTTAAAGGTTTAAAGAGGTCTTGAACAAGTGTCAACACCTTTTTATCAGACTAGGTACGAATTTCACACACTTGGGGATCCAGACTATCTCCGTGTGGGGGGGGCATCTTTTTGTGGCAAAAAAGGTACCCCATTTTTTTCTCCTCGTATTTGGCGCGGTCACCCTATTTGGTATTGAGCTTAAAAAATACTTCTTTTTCGGGCCAAAAGTAGCATTTTTCTGGATTTTTTTCTGGATTTTTGTTTTGAATAAAAAAAAAAATCGGAGAAAAAAAGCGATATTCCGTAGCATATACACATAAGTAATAATAACATTTATCTCATACCAGCTCACAGGGACTTAACCGGGAATTCTTGAGTCTGCTGAAATGACAAAAAATGTACTCTATTTTTGTGCTTGTGTATTCAAGCCCTTGCAACATATTTAGTGCGGATTTTCATTTTATAGTAGGTATTTAGTTATTTAGCGTCGCGCGCGATGTTTTTCGGGTTACCTGATAAAACGCCAGAATATATGGCGGTGGGTCTCGTATGAGGATAAGAGGCTAAAACGAGAATAATTAATTTGTGTTTCGACGACGAAGACGATGACAATGGTTTTCGTTATGACGATGGCCACCGATGTGACGCACGAACGGCGTGATTATTTAATTTGGTAGTGGAAAACGAAACTTTAATATTGGACCAGACGTTTGGAGCCAGCCTCAGGTACCCTTTTCATGGTTGCACGTTTGGGTATGGTAACAAATATTGAAAAAAAGATAGTTTTAAGATGATGTTAATGATCATTAAATAGCAATGTTTTTTATTATTTTCATATGATCTAAGATAGAAATCAAGCTTTCGTTTTACAAGAGACGCTGCCGGCGGTACTGACAGTGGACGCTGATGCGGCGTCCGTCCTCCACTGTGATGCGGCGCAGCTGTGGGTTGACGGCGAGGCAGCGCAGCGTCAGACCGTCGTCTTTGACCTGCGGGGTGAGGACCAGTGGCGACACGGACAGGTCGCTGTCGCCGCTGGCCTGCGCCGTCTGCCGCTGCAGGCGCAGTCCGTTCAGCCACCAGGTGACCTCCGGCTCAGGTCGTGACCCCACCACCTGGCAGGTGGCGTCAGCAGGCTGACCGGCCGACAGTGGTGTGTTGCCTCCGATCAGAGTGGCACTCAGTGGCGGCACTGCAACCCGCCCACGGATCAGTGGCGGCCGCAACGGATGTCAAATGTACGTCATATGGATCCCTGATATAAGCATGAACGCACGTTAGATACATACACAAACAGGAATACAATATTTCGAACCTTTATAAAAAAATACGAATGGCCTGAATAAATTTCCAGATAACGACATGGAACACAATTTAACTTACTATTTAAAGAAAGTCTTTCCTTCTGTCTGTCCGGCCAACGTCATTTTACTTATACGTACCATAGTTACGAAATGTTATGTAGTTTATGACACACTAGATTTAATAGTAACTGATATTTTTTGCAAGATCGCATGGTAACATGTGTGTATATTAATTCCTCCCTACATTCCAACTTCGAATGTCCTCCTACAGTTAAGATAAAATCTGTGTTTAGAAAAAATAGCGCACGACACATTTTGTCACCGAATAGCGCCATCTGATAAGCGGAACAAAGTGCCTAACTTCAACTTCATCTGATATGCTATAGGTGGCACTGGTGTGCGGCTGTGCGTATCGGTCGGGTGTATGACATGTACAAAACGTATTATAGGTATGTACGGCGGGTGGGTCACGGGTAGTAGGTACGGATTATCAATCCCTAATTGCTCATCACTGGCTTGCACCACCAGTCACCACTCAACCTGTAATCGCCCAGCGGAGCGGAGGGGTTAGCACTAGTTGTTAGCTATGGACAGTAGGCTGTGTCGTCATAAAAAAATGCTTAGGAAAATGTCAGATTCCTTTGCGCATGGGCCTCAAATTATGATTGATGTCGAAAATTCCTCACAAAAATCGGCGGGCATGAGGCTAAAGCCATTTTTCTAAAAGCCCCATCCTAATGCTTTAGCGACACTAGCGACACCTACAATCGTGTGTAATGGTAGGTTTCGATGTTTTTCAACCGATGTTAAAATAATGTTAATCCAGATGCTCGAAAGTAAATCCTGGCGACATTGACGATAAGTTCCAGAAAATCACATTGTTTATATTCAAGTCACTTCCATCATTAGCATAAGCGCCAATGATTTCCGACATATTTCCCAATGACAGTGAAATGTTGTGTAAGTTTGTATTACTGTCTCTCTGCAGTGACATTATTTGTAATGTTGTTTACTTCTCTGCTAGGGTATTACCACAGTACTGCTTTGATAAATATAGAATACGATTTTCTTATTTACGTTTAAACACATAGTTACAACAAAAAAAAAAAACGAACTTGACCACCCGTGTGCCGTCAGCGCGAAACGTCACGAACGAGTGTGACAACTGACAAAATCAACCTCAGCTGCTGTTCTGAAGCTGGGAGCGCTGCATGCGGCCGACACAGAACTTCATCTCAACGGCAAGACACCCACCCCAGAACAACATTCACAGGCAACACATTATCAACTTAGCATTAGAGAAGAGCCACTTTCCAGATAGGTATACAAGTTGCAGACTCCAACAGACTGTTTTATCTGGACGTGTGTGCCTGTACATACAGCTGCATGTCTGGGCCGCGCTCTACATACAGACTGCATATCTGGACATGGCTCCTCACTATAGACTGTATATCTGGAACAGTGGCTCTACACTACAGACTGCATATCTGCGACGTGGCTTCAACACTACAGATTGATATCTGGAACGACTAATATCACTACAAGTACAGATTGTATAACCGGACCGTTGTTGTAAGCACTACAGACGTATGTTCAGGGCCTTGGCTCTACTACATACAGCTGTTATGTTTATGTCTGATCATGGTCTCATCTAACAGACTGCAATATCTGGAACGTAACTCTAAACTACAGACTGTATATCCGGACCGTGGCTGTACAACACAGACTGTAGGTATATATGGAACTCTGCACTAGACTACAGACTGCATACATGAACCGTGGCTCTACCATATACAAACTGCATGACTGGGCCGTGGCTCAACATTACAGACTGCTCTTCTGGAACGGAGGTTTACTCTACAGAGTCACAGACTGTATTTCTGGGTTGTGGTTGCACACCGTAGACTATATATCTGGGCCGTGGCTGCATATCTTTACGTTGCCTAATCTGCAGACGCTTATGTCTGGAATACATGGCTCTATCTATGCAGACTGTATATTATGGCATGCATGTGAATGTGTTGTGGCGTTGGTGATGCTAATCCGTTGGGATGAAGTTATTGTCGGGCCCCATTAGCAGCCGCTTCAAAGCTTCAGAAGACTGCTGAGCTTGGTTATTTAATGACAAGTTCGGGAGCTACGCGTTACGGCATACGTGTGGTCGAGTCCTGTTTGCAGTGTACCTATGATGATTAAAAGGAAGAAAAGTGTTTGATTCATGATGTTTTATAAAAGCAATAATGTGACGCCACCTTGGCAGATAAGAAAACAGGATACTTTTCAAGGGCGGATCCAGCCGGCCGTTTTTTTTTTGGGGGGGGCGAACCGTTTTAGCGAACCTAAACGATGACAATGGTTTCGATACGACAATGGCGACCGATGTGACGCCGCGAAGTGGCGTAAAAGTTTAATTTTAGGCTCTGTGGTAAACAGACCCAATTTTGGATACTTAGTTGGAAAGACAGACTCACGACTGACGCCTGGTGGCACATCTCAGTCATTGATATCATAAATATCTGTGTAATAAATGGTAGTATTTTAATAAATCATATTTCTTTCGAGAAGTCACGAGTGCTACCGAGTCGGTTTGAGTAAGTGCTTTAATCACACCTCAGGTATATGTGAATAGAATATAAGCTGATTATACATAATGACCGGAAGGTGGCAACAACCACAAATTGTGGCGTAACTCATCAGTGATAAGGATGGTTCTGAATAACAAGCATAATGACATGCGAACGGCTCTTTCGGCGCAACATAAAATGGTCCCTCGCGATCTGGGAGGAGGCCTGGTCAGCAAATGGCTGTAGGAGTGGTACTGGCTGGTCACCACCTCAGTGGGATTTTTGATCCAGCAACTTGGACACAGAGCAAGTGTTAACGCCAAAGGTGGAGACTGGCCAGACAACTCGGTAATTAATTCATTATTCCTGCATTTTTCCCCACTTTTGTCATATCTATTCAACAATATTGCGTATTTGGTGTATGCCGCGAAGCGGCGACTCGTAACAATATAGATTAGGTTTTTCACTAGTGGAACAGATGCTACTTTGTGCACTTCAAAAATACTAATATTTGTTTACAAGACTAGTACAGTCCGGGCCGCTTTGGGGGCGGGAGCGCCAAAACAATTAGTCTCGTAGGAAACTTGTGCGGGGCATGGCCCAATATTAAGGACTCCACTGGATCCGGCTCTTTAACTCATATCATGCTCACTGGGCAGAGTACAGCTGAATGCTCAAACATTGCCACAATGTTCATAGTTATTGGATTAGACTATATTCTTGATTCTCTCGCACCTCTTTACGCTAAGTAAATGTGAGTGATTGTAAGGCAATAGTGTGCTAGTTAGTTGATGGATCTTATAGTTCTAATTTTGCACATGTTTTACGATTCTGAACACCTAGTATTTGTGACACTTAAATAACATTAAGACATTGGTTTCAAAAGGCAGCAAAAACCTGTGGCTATTTGCACACGAAGATGCTAGGTGCGTCGACGCCTATAATGCGTTAATTGTCATATAATAATATAGGCTCTATGGACTAATTTTATCTATTGTAGCCAACATTGTACGCCGATTCTTTTTGCGGAGTTTTTTAGACACCAACATGTTTTTGATTGCCATTGGCGCTAAGGAAAAACACATTTTCCTGATGATCTGAGATAAAAAAAAGAAAGAATGATGACATCAGCCTAATTGGAGGCAGTGTTCGTAGCTGGTTATGTTCCATAGCACCAGCAGTGCGTAGTCCTCTCGCTATTTTTTAACTCAATAGGGGAGAGCGAGGTCATACTGGTCGGTATTGGAGATAACATCCAAACCAGGCCATCATATAGTTGTTGTGACGGGGAGGGAAGTGTGCAAGGGTCGGGGTTTCGTCTACGAAGAATTCACAATATGCATCTCCTCAGTGTGCTAAAACTCTGGCGTTTTAGACATGAGGCAACTGCGCCCCCCACGGTCCACCCCGATGGCTTATGGCTTTTACTTCCTGAACACCAGCTGTATGGAACACTCACCGTCCATAGGAAGATGTGGGTCACTCAATCATGGTGACATCTCTCGCGGTGTATATAGATCCTTTGGTGGTAATCCGGCCCTGAACTCCCAATGGCTGCGTCACATTAGGCCCCATCAGGTCACAATTGTGTGGGTCTGTTTGTGGCGCCTCAGCTCCAGCTACTTGTTCTGTGCACACTCTGCTGTGTTAGCCGAGTGATAATCAGGTCACAGTTGTGCGGGTCTGTTTGTGGCGCCTCAGCTCCAGTACTTTTTCTGTCGCACACTCTGCTGTGTTAGGCGAGGTGGGATAGTCATGGGTCACAATTAGGGTCTGGGTCTGTTTTTGCGCCCTAGGCCAGCTCCAAGCTATACTGTTTGCTGTGCACACTCTGCTGTGTTAGCCGAGTGATAATCAGGTCACAATTCGTTGTCTGGGTACTGTTGTGTGGGCTCTCAGCTCCAGCTCACTCTGTTTCTGTGCACACTCTGCTGTGTTTAGCCTGTGATAGTCAGGTCACAATTGTTCTTGGAGGTACTGTTTGTTGGCGCCTCAGCTCCAGCTACTTGTGCTGTGCACACTCTGCTGTGTTAGGCCGAGTGATAGTCGGGTCACAATTGTCTGTGGTCTGTTTGTGTGGCGCCTTCATCTCCGCTAATTGTTTCTGTTGACGCATCTTGCTGTGTTAGCCGAGTGTCACGTTCAGGTCACAATTGGGGTTGGGTCTGTTTTGTGGCGCCTCAGCTCCAGCATTGTGTCTGCTGCACACTACTGCTTGGTGGTTAGTGGCCGAGTGATAGTCAGGTCACAATTGTCTGGGTCTGTTTGTGGCGCCTCAGCTCCAGCTACTTGTTCTGTGCACACTCTGCTGTGTTAGCCGAGTGAGGGCCGACCGTCAGCACGGTCAGGTTTGACGAACCAGAATAGATTAAGAGCACCCAATGCCTGATGGCTGGCTACTGTAACGTCACGTTATCTGATCAGACTGTACAGATTACGTACTTAAAGGGACACTGCCACCTTCCCAAAAGTTCTCAGATGTACGCCGCTTGTGGTGCTTAATATGAAGTAATTGCTGCCGAACACGATTATGACATTTGTTTCTCACAAACATTGCTCAATTTCATAAGAAGTTGCGTTTTAATATTTGGGCTGATGACGTCATATGAAGGAATTTTGGGAAATGGAGAAAACCTTCACGCTGCCATAAGTATGACTAGTGTATGGCTAGTGTATGACCAAAGGTAAAACAAGTCGACTGTAATAAACATTTAGTAGAGAGAGACGACGACATTGGATCAGATCGGATCGGATCAGTTCAAATACATTGGAGACTGGGAATGTTACAGATGTCAAAACCAAACTCGAATTTCTCTGTGACTCGACCTAAGTGGTTGATTTAACTTATACCATACATACATAATTTAAATGCCAAGCACGCACAATGGCTAACTCAACTCAAATTTAATGTTAAGGTGGTAGTGTCCCTTTAAAGTGCAGCTGCAGTTCATTTTATTTACTTTTCCATTCGGTGTGAAGAAAGGAAGTTAAAAATTTGGTCTCAATGAAAATTCCGAATTTTAGCCAAACACTCGGTTTGTCCACATGACGTGGCATGGTAGTCCTGTCTACGCTTGGTAGCGAGCCTTTTTTAGGCGGTTTTGACTTTATACACCTAGGAGAAGATCAGCCAGTGACGATAACCCATTCACGAAAAATACAACTGCAGCACAAAATAACTTTCTATTCAACTCGTTAAAGGGATTAATACGAGTTTCGCGTCCTGAAAGGAATGCACCTCTTTTGCCAGTTGTGTATGTGGCTTAAAACAGGTTTAAGACATATCGAAAGGTGTCCTCCTCGTGTGGCGCATTTTAATCCATTTTTCAGGTCAATTAATCAGCGTTTAAACTTGTGACATTTTCAAGACTGTATCTGATAACGAGTACTTTGATCGGAGATTACTGTCCACCCTTTTAATATCTCTATCCTTGGGCGGCGCATATCCCGGGCGTAAAGTAGAGACGGTGTCTATACATCAGCAAGTACTGGCAAAAAGTAACGCGGTGGCATCACCGAGCACTTTGAAACGTCCTTACGTAAAGAAGATGCATTTTCCAGAAAAAATAAGGTAACCGTGGGCGCTTCTACCAACCTTTTATAAGTACGTTTTACTATGTAAACTCAATTATCTGGGAAAAACCCGTAAAATCCCCTTAACTGCCCAACTTAAATTCTGGTTAACGAGTCGTTTCCAGCCGAAGACAGTAAACAAACTCTTAGCATAGTTCTGGGGGGGGGGTAGCTTCGCGAATGTAGCTTGGCAGAGATGCACACTCTGTCACACTGTAACCGGCAATACAGACTGTGCCGCATTACAGCAGGGAATGTAGACTGTGCCGCATTACAGCAGGGAATGTAGACTGTGTGTCGTATACAGCAGGGAATGTAGACTGTGCCGCATTACAGCAGGGAATGTAGACTGTGTCGTATTACAGCAAGGAATGTGGACTGTGCTGCATTACAGCAGGGAATGTAGACTGTGTCGTATTACAAGCAGGGAATGTAGACGTGTCGGCGCATTACGCAGGAATGTAGACTGTGTCGTATTACAGCAAGGGAATGTAGACTGTGCCGCATTACAGAACTGTGCCGCATTACAGACTGTCAAATATCAGTGGGGTAAATCGGACTGTGCAGGAATTTCATTGGAACACCATAGAAGCGCTAATCGTCTGCCTCTCCGTACTAATTTTAGTCAGTTAGTAACTTTAACCTAGCACGAACTCACGAAGAATTTTGACCACAATGAGACAACACCTGAACATAACCTGCGTTACATTCTGCTCTCCTAATCCCGTTCTCCTTATTACCCCAGTCCTAGTACTACAACTCACTGGAAAGCAAGCACGAAGTGAGGCGGCCGTCTGCCTCCTACTCGTCATTGAGCACTTATTGGCAGCTCAGTACACAAGCACGAACACACGACAGGTATTTACGTCTTGGGCTCTCCGTACCTCCAGTTCAGTAACAAACATACTCAATATACACAACAACGCGGGCTGGCCGGAGTTCAACGAGAGGCGCTGGTTGCCTCGTAACCCAGCTCAGTTTCACAAACTCACTAACATAACATCGGACGAGGCTGTAAGGCGTCTGGCCTAGTACCCGCGGTAATCAAGTAACACCAACTCAATAACACACGACGAGCGCCGTTGCCTCGTAGTTGACCAGTTAGGATGTTTATCCAATTGACCGTTTAAGCCATATAATACATAAGTTTCCAATCTCCCCAACAATCGAGAGAAGTAAAGAACGAGGGCTTCAACCACAAACAAACACTTCCTCATTCAGCCTTCGGGGGAGCGCGAGAGAGAGCTATCTGCGCGCATCGTGTGGGGGTTGGATGTGTTGTGACTTAGTGCTGAAAACTGTAATTGCTGAATATTAACGAAAGAGGGAAAATGTACAACTCTTACACATGAAATGACTCTTGCTTTGTTTTATGTTAGTTGAAATTTGTGTTTCATAACATGGCAATAGTTTAGCAAAGTTTGCCACTCCGAAAATGGATACGTTAACCACGCAAGACTAGCACACCACAGCGATAGGCTAAAGCGATAAAACCGCACAATGCGAACCTAAGTACCTCCGACCAAATTCTCAAGCGTCCGACTCTCATGACTCACGGATCAATGGCGGATGGCGGCGCTGAGACGATCTTGGCCCGGGCTGGCGTCTGAGTGGAAGCATGACGCCTGAACAGCAACTACGAAAGTGATTCGTGAACCGAGGGTCGGCGAGCGTGTCAGCGTCCCTAGTGCCATTCTTCGCATCGCGCGGTGAGACCGTGCACAGGGTCACCGGAACGTCAATGAACACACCGGAGCCGGGCGAACTTCATCAACAGGAAACACGCAAGCTGGACACGGACCGAGGTGGCGGCCCAGACTGCTCACGAGAATCCACATCGGTGACGGTTACCTCAGAACTCAGAGCGACGCTTGTCTAGAAAGCGGACCGAGATGCGAGCAGTGACTGCTACCGCGGTACTAGCGGTGCGACCTCACAGGTCGACGGTTGTCAAGACCGGAACCAAAGCGGCTGACTGTTTACCCGACTCAGCACGGTGTCAGACGTACCACGCGGTGGACTGTTAGCCTTGAGACTCAGCACGGTGTCAGACGGACCAGACAGCGGTGACTGTTACCGACTTCAGCACGGTGTCAGACACAGGGATCCACAAGCGAGGCTGACTGTTACTGGAACGTTACACAACAACGAGATGAGGCGCGTCGATCTCAGCACGAGAGTGTCAGACGGACCACAGCGGTGACGGTTACCCTGAGATCGCACGCAGTGTCAGACGGAGACCACATGCGGTGACTGTTACCGAAGACTCAGCAGGCTGTCACGCACAGGAAGCCATATCGAGGTGGACTGTTTACCGACTTCAGCAGCGGTGTCAGTACGTGTTTCTGCATAGTAAGGAGCTAGGCGACATTGGGTGTACAGAGGCAAGAATGACAACAGCAAATGCGACTAATGTTTGCACTCGTATTTAACCATTCAGCATAACATGTCGAACAACAATTTTAATAATCATCATTCAGTAAAACTGATCGGTGGCTTACGACGGAAGTTAGTCGATAAGCAAAACGATTTTAACGCTATATTATTCATACTACACAACTGTTCGACAGTGATAATTAATTTCGGCTATGGTCGAAATGGGTTGTCATTTCGCTTAAAGTTCAGGTTCCTACGGTTGTATTCATGGCTGTTATGATAACTATGTTTAGTGCATGGCCGAATAAGTATTTCCTATTAACCACGTGCTTAATTTTAGTCGTGCATTAACTGGAGTGTTAATACACTCCCGGGAGTGATAATACACGGCTGAGCCTTAAGTCAGTGACCCTGCATTGAGCTCATTAGAATATGTATCTGTACTTGAAATCTGTACTCGAAAAAGTTGTATTCGCTCGAAACGGCACATGCACTAAATATATAGCCTAGTCAAGATCAGCGTTTAACCATTCATCACCAGAATTTGATCGTGTGTTAATGCACCTGCGTACGGCATTAAAGGATCAGTGTTAATGAATCGCCTTCGGCTCGTTCATAAACTGAATCATTAATGCCACTCATGCATAAAACTATATTAATGTTCATACCAAGTATATGTAATGTAGGTACTTTTAACTTCAAAGTAAATCACTTTACTTATTCGATTTAGTTTATGTGTAGTGAATTAAGGCTCAGATGACAGTATGAAACTCTGCTGTTTATTTTTCAACTTATGTAGAACGGTCTTGTATGTATGCAAATGAATATATGGTCTAACTCGTAAAAGCAGATGAAGTTAAAAACGTCTCCATATACAGCTTACAATGTTACATACTATCACAGGCTTCATAAGACAAACCATATCAGTCCGGAAACGACGGAGGACGTACGAGACACTTTGGCAGAAACTTCATGGCGACCGAATTGCTTCCGTCAAACTCAAACGACACATATTCCGGCGAACAAGGAGGGCGACACATATTCCGGCGAACAAGGAGGGCGACAGACAGAAGCCGAGATCGAAGGCAATACTACAAAGTCTGAAGCTCTAGCTAGTTGGCGCGCCTTCCGAATGACTTCTGACTCCCCACCCTCTCCTTTGACGGGTTGCGAGTTGCGACTCACCCTCGAAGGCGGCACAGGTCACGTTAACCGCCTGGCCTTCTCGGTACGGACCGATCCTGTCGTCCACCGTCTGTCGGCCCAGCTCGTCAAAGATCACCGGTGTCCGGGGCGGTACTGAAACAGCGCCAAACCAAAATCAGTCGGCCCACCTCGTCAAAGATCACCGGTGTCCGGGGCGGTACTGAAACAGCGCCAAACCAAACTCAGTCGGCCCACCTCGTCAAAGATCACCGGTGTTCGGGGCGGTACTGAACAGCGCCAAACAACTGATTGTTTACACAAGCTCCAGTCCACAAGAGACTCACTCGGGTGTCCGGGGCGGACGTGCAAACAAGCAACAAACCAAACTCTAAGTGCGGGCCACCTTGCGTCAACAGGATCACCGGTTCCGGGGCGGTAACTGAAACAAGAGCCAACCGGTAAGACTTCTAGATCGGCCGGCTTCAGCTAGACAACGGGACGGTGTAACTGTCCTGCAGGTTGCAAGTCCACGTGTACAGTTCCTTGGGGAAAACGCATGTTTTAGTTGAATGGGAATACACTGTGGAACGTTATATGCAAATGACGACCAAATCAGCAGAATTGTATGCAAGGAAGAGAAGCGGAGATTCGCGAGATAGCAAAGAATACGCCGAGATAGGCTGAGATAGCGGAGAGAGCGAGATGAGCGAGAGAGCGACAGACGGAGCTGAGACGCAGCGAGAGGCGCGCGAGAAGAGCGAGAGAGCGAGAGAGCGAGAAAGCGAGAAAGCGAGAAAGCGAGAAAAGCGAGGAAAGCGAGAAAAGCTCGAGTAAAGAAAAGAGGGCGAGAAAGCGAGAAAGCGAGAAAGCGAAGAAGTCCGATGAGAGAAAAGACGAGAAGAGCAACCAAGAGCGAGAGAGCGATAGAGCGAGATGACAGCGAGAAAGCGCAGAGATGCGAGTAGAGCGAGAGAGCGGAGAAGAGCGTATGAGAGCGAGAGAGCGGAGAGTAGGCGATGAGGAGCAGAGGTCGTAGTATACACTGTGCTAGCTTCAGCGAGTACATGAAAGAGCCACACACTAGCGAAAGACGGTGTATGTCGTCAGTGAAAACGGAAGCGAAAGAGAGCGAAAGAGCGAAAGAGCGAATGAGCGAATGAGCGAATGAGCGAAAGAGCGAATGAGCGAATGAGCGAATGAGCGAATGAGCGAAAGAGCGAAAGAGCGAAAGAGCGAAAGAGCGAAAGAGCGAAAGAGCGAAAGAGCGAAAGAGCAAAAGAGCGAGAGAGCGATAGAGCGAAAGAGAGAAAGAGCGAGGAGTGACAAAGTGAGAGAGCGGAGCGATTGCGAGAGTGAGAGAATGCTGCATTTACAACCTTTTGCATATTTTGTATGAAGTCATTTGTCTAATTTATTGACTGCATAAAGCTGAGTGTTAATCTAAAAATAGCAGTATCGATATGGTGGAAGCTGCTACATTAAGCAACGTAGTACCCAATCGTATAGTTCATATTTCGGACGTGGAACACCCTGCATTTTTCTCGGCAGAACTCTATGTCTCGATTTGCATAAATTGTCCCATATCTGGGCGAAGCGGCAGTTGAGATAGTGAAGGCGTTCGGTCGGCGGCTCGCCGACTCGCCGGCTGCCGGGGAGTTTCAGCCGCACTCACTCATCGCCTCATCATCCCCCCCCACCACCACCACCACCACCACCACACCCCGCGGGCGTGACTTATTGGGTTTGATAGATAGGGCCGCTTACTCATGCGCCATTAGAACCAGACCGGAAACAAAGTTCGCCTTCCAACGGCCGGCTGGAACGGAAGCATAGACCCAGAAAGCAGGACCCAGAAGATATTCTGTGGTCTGACTTACTCCAGCTGGGAATATATCAGCGTCAAAGAGCTCTGTCAAATTAATGTATTTCTGGTTTTGTACATGTATTTAAAATTATACCACAAGCCTCAGTTGATATATAGAGGCATAAAGAGATGAATTGTGACGCATGACTGTACCAGTAAATAGATGCAGAGAAGAAGAGAAGTACATAGATGAAGCTTTGTCCTGCTGCCCAGCTGCGGCTGTGACTATTCAGCTCTGAGAATTTCAGACCAGGCTGCGCCGTATTCGGGGCTGCTGACTGGACAGCCCTGCTCAATTGCTCCCAATCAGAAACATTTCACAGAAACCGCAATGGAAAGTCACCGGGTGCAGGTGACCCGGCCGCATCTTATGTGGTGGCTGTTATACGAGGAAGCCGAGTCAGCATTATTGTGGATATAATGACAAATAATAGTTAAGACTTCGCGATGGAAAAATACAGCAACGCAGGCGATATTTCGAGCAATTCAAAGAATCATAATACATCAAAACAACATGATGATTTGATCTACCAGTTCATTCTTCTAATCACATTTAAAGGGTATGTTTAACCTTTGCATTGGTTTTACCTGAGTTAGCCATTACCTTTGGACTTGATTGAGAAGTCTTGATTACTCAAACATTTTTCTCAAAACTTAGCCGTTTTCAAGCAATATAATTTATAGTTTCCAAAACGTGTATAGGCTAGTGCCACCACTGATTGGCTGACAGAGACTTCAATATTCAGGTCCTGGAATAAAGACGGCTTGTATTTCTCGAACCTTGGCTGGATTACCTGTTGCGTGTACCATAGCAAATACTTGTTTGTATTCATGTCGCCAGAATTGTCTACAAAGATTGTATCTATTCACTATAGCTCTATAGCTCAATAATATTGTCCCATATAAAAGAAAACAGAATCATACAGCTAACCCGGCAGTCACTGGGGTATTTTCTGTAACACAAGTCACTGGGGGGGGGGCTTTTTTAGCCCCCCCCCTTGTATCTTCGGAACCAATTAGACAATCAAGCTGAATCAAACGGCAATCGATAGCCCAGGAAGTTTCATCGACGAAAAATATTTTTTTGTTGCCTTAGAGGTCAGTGGTGACGTCACAGGTCAGGTCAAAGGTCAAAATCTAGCCGTTCTAGTTTACATTTAGTTTATAGACCATATTTTCCATTCAAAGCATTTGGTTGCAACCATAATCACCCAGAGTGCTCTCAAAGGAATTACACACATCCAGAATTAGCTAATTGGTGATTTTGGGGAAAATGTCAAGGTCAAGGTCAGGTCACATAAGGTCACTATGCCCAACAAATATACGAAAGTCATGCAACACATATTGTACATTCCATTTTACGTGTAGAACTTGAAATTGATATTCATTTTACACCTGACTTAATGTACGTGACGTAAAGGTCAAGTGAAGGTCAAATCCATGTCACACAAGGTCAAAATTTGAAATTGAATAATACAATAAGTCAGTACATTTTTTCTAGAACGGTTTTGTCTGAGAAATACAGTGTTGCTCTTTATTTGTCTGTATCTGGTCAAAAAAGTACAAAAAATAAATTTCACAATTTGACGTTACGAGTTACCCATACCTTAGATGTCATCACTCAGTCAAAAATACAGATATAATTTTGAAATTCGTATGGCGGTTCAATATATATAGTTATTTTACATATATTCCGTTTTTTAAAT
>VOPJ01008098.1:26552-68891 GCA_014673585.1 Semibalanus balanoides
CTCTCTCTCTCTCTCTCTCTCAAAATATCTTTGTTCACCTTGGAGAAAGCATCACGCGGTCCGGCCCGGCCCTGCCAAATTCGCCTCAACTAGCGATGTCTCAACTCTCTGCGAGGGTTATGGCCGGAGGCCATTGACCCAGGTGACCCGGGCCGCACAGTGACCACGAGACTATGGCCTGACGCTAGCCTTTACGCAGGAACCCATTCATTCAGCTGATATCATTCAGTCCCTGTTGCGCAACCTGTTTCGAAGAGCGTCTGATTCGGCCGGTGCGGACCACGGCTGGCTGGGGTCAATACGAGGCGAACTTAGGAATTTATTACCGAGCCTCACCGAAAGAGCGCTGAAAGATCGTTTTGCAACACTTCTCAGAAATTGCATTGGTTTGCAAACCAAAAACGAGCATTGCATTTTTAGGACGACACAGCCTGTGGCCAGGATGCAAAATTTCGAACGATTCCGGCAAATGGTTTAGGAGATACAAGCGATTATCTGAGTCGCAACTAGTACCAACCATTACTTTTGTAGTGACCTGTACCTGCGATCTCGGATCCCGACGGATCCCGGCGGATCCGTCGACCAATGTTGAAAGACGGATCTATGATCCCAGTGGATCCATCGACAAGACTGTGAAGGTGGATATATGATCCTGAGTGGATCCGGGATCCAGATCCCAGAGATCAGATCCCGGGATCCGTTTTCGGGATCCGAGCACATGTTTGCCTCAGATAGATAACCCCTTTTCCTGGTTGCACATCTCAACATGACTTTTTCGGAACTCGGTGTGACGTGACTTTTTCGGAACTTGGGAGACTAGCTTAACATGTAATCCGCCTAAAAGTTAATATTTATGAAGGAAGTGGGCCCTGGGGCCAGCCTAGTACAGCCTCTGCCAGACACTTGATGAAATTAATTTTCCCATTTTCCAAATATTTATAAGCAATTGTGTGACGTGACTCTCAGTCGGTGTGACGAGACTCTCAGTTGGTGTGACGTGACTCTCAGTCGGTGTGACGTGACTCTCAGTCAGTGTGACGTGACTCTCAGTCGGTGTGACGTGACTCTCAGTCAGTGTGACGTGACTCTCAGTCGGTGTGACGTATATAACTAACAATCTGTTCTCTTTTTTCAGTCCGACACTAGAAGACATACGAATGTGGGGTGAATCTTTTGAGAAACTGATGGGCTGCTCAGGTAAGTTACAGGTACCTTTAACCAGAAGCGTAGGAACGTTACACAAAGTGAGAGGGCCAGTGAAACTTCGATCTCGTCTTGAGGGGAACTTAATCCCCCTACACGGGATTTCCATGCAGATTTGAGCTCCTTTCGTCTTCGAGGATCTGTTTGTGCTTTTTAATTTTATAAAGAAGTATAAAGTTGTTGATTTTAGCACACAAAAATAGACAAAAAGTTAGGGGCCATGGTTCCCGCGGCCCCCCGCGTTCCTACGCCTATGCCTATAACCTTACCTAGAACAAGATTGCATACAAATGCAGGCTTTCGTGTTTTGAGACATTATAACGCAAATAAGTACAATGGGATGATCATTAACATGGCAGTTATGTATTTTTTGATGAAAAAAGGCGAGACAAAAAGGAATGAGCTTTCACCGTTACGGCATCGTCAGATTCATCCCATTGTTCTTATTCACATTCATCATGGCACAAATAACCATCAAACACATTAAAAATTATAACGCAACATGAATAACCAAAAGCGTGATCAAGCACTGCAAGAGTAACATCAAATGTTGTCTAATGTTCAGTTTCTCCTACAAATGAATAAAACTCAATCATCTTTTTTTGTTTGTAAACAAAATATATGTGGTTAAACCACTGAACTCAATAGAGGTTAAAGGGACACTGCCTCTTCCGGATGAAATCGCAAAAAACATGCTAAAACAAGTCTAAGGGACTAAATATTATTTTAATCGTCCTTTTATGCGTCCCACTGAGCTACAGTCCGCCCCTGTAGCTCAGTGGGAGAGCGCTGGTCTTCTGACCTATCTCAGTAGTGGCAGCCTGGGTTCGAGATCGCCGGCGGCTCGCTATTTTGCTCCTGATGGGGATGGCCTGCGGGCCGGGTTGGCAGCGGTCACACTCAATGGCCAGGTGACGTCAGCGATGCGGGGCACCGTGTTGCCAGGTAGTTCGGGCACGTAAAACTTTCGTCTCTAAATCTGCCGGCCAACAGGAATTGCTCATCTGGTGGTGAGGTCAGGACCAGCGCAACAAGCTCTGCTTTAGCGCGGGTTCTGACCTCGGAAAGCTATCCCTACAAAGCATTCGGACTAAAATTTATTTTAAAAAAAAAATGCTCACCAAAGCAGCGCAAATACAAAAAATATAATTTATTTCATTTGTCATAATAATATAAATAATAATATAAAAACGATTTGCGATTTATACACAACACTAGATAATATGGCAGCGATTGAGCGCCAAATTCAGCGCAGTTCAGACAGTTCCGTATTTGTAAACAACACTGTACAGGGAGTACCTTAAACCAATGTAAACAATCCGATACCAAAAACCTCGATTGGAAGAAGACAAAAATCATCAATAGTTAGAGCCCTTCGTAAAAGTAAAAATCCATTCGGGGCAAATCTTTCCTTCATGGGGGCAAATATTTCCTTCATGCCTATTATCGAGCTTAAATCAGGCATAATAAGACATGAAATGTTTTCGGATATTATAAATTTGGGTTGAATGCTCAAACAAAAAATATCACTATTTTCCATTGTTGCACAAGGCTGCAATTAATTGATTTTGGTACGTAGATATTTAGGTGGCGGACTCGTCAAGGTTATTGGCTGGAAGAAAAAATATTTGTGAACGATGATATTGGGCGACTGGGTGCTAATTTAAAAAAAAAAAACGGACTTTATGGTGCTTATCAAATCCGATTGTTCTTTAAAGGGAGTGTGCCTACTCACATTGGTCATGTGGAGTTGTTGACACTAGTCTGTAGAGTTGATTTTTCTGAATTTAGCTATGTTTCTTCATTTCCCCAGATTCACTATAGTTGCTGAGATATTCAAAATTCGCCAAGATCATTCCGGCGGAACAATTATTCACCAGACAGATATCGCTACTAAAACTAGAGAGATTTCGCATGGGTTTGTTACGAGCGAGCGCGAAGCGCGGAGCGAGTCCTCATTGAATACCGGATTTTTCTCACGATATAAGCGGCCGAACCCCGGACCCCGGCCCGGCCGGGCCGGCCAGACGCGACGCTGGTCAGAAGCTTATATCTTTTGAATCCCGCATCCGATTGACAAGCGGTCTTCGCCATTGATTAAGCCCCATTCAAATGACATAAAAACTATATTATTTACATGTTTTTCTCATGTGATGGGTCAGATGAATCCTCCCGACATGCGTGGACACGTGCCGCGTCAGGGGTGTCAGAAAGTAATTATCCTGCTGTAAGCTGAGAATTATAATAAATGATGGAGGCTGGAAGACCACAAACCACTGGCAATGTTACACAAAGGTCAAATCTGGGTCACACTGCACGTGCGGCACGCTGCACCCCTGTTCCGTCCACGAAAATACATGCAAAACGTTCGTTTGCATACCGACCTATATTCTCGCAACCAAAAGTCGTAAAGACACGGTCAAAACACAGACGCGTAGAAAAACGATCCGCCCGGCGTATGCACTATGTGTCGATCAGCGGCGCGTGGTACGTCGCAAGTTACTGGTATATTAAGCGCCAAAATCATAGTTTTATGACGTCTTCACAATGGAAATCAGTGCTCAGCACCTATGGGACGTTAAGCGATGAAACAAAACCAATCTGTAGACAATGTACCGTTCTCTAAAATGCATTCAAAAATTATGTTTGATTGCAGTATTTTCAATTGTTAAAATCTGTCAGTAATCATTTTTATTGACGATTTTATTTAATATTTCCTTAATTCCACCGCACGTAGCTCAAAACAAAGGGTGCTAGAGATAAAAATGATGCGGCTGTTAAAGCGCATCAAAAATCCATCTAACCCACCCAAAATGAATTTTTGCCTTACAAACATGAAGCTTATTATTGCAAATTTTAAAATAACGCTTCAAAACCTATTTGTTTTAAGTATCGATTTAGGTTCGGAATCTATTTGCGAACGGCAAAACAACACAGCGAAAATAATTTCAATGCATGCTTTGCCACAAGGAGAACCTCCGTTGGACGGGTGATAAATTAACGCGGATTTATTCGGACTCGCATCGCCTTCGCCGTTTAATGCGTCTTACTGGTTATTGTCATTGGGTGGCGCATTGTAGTAACATCTTCGTACTCTGTTTATAGTGGCGATCGTTTTATGGAGTTTTGAAACAAAAAAATGCAAAACAGATGTAAGTAAATAATTCAAACTAAAGGGCTCCAGACGGAATTTTATCGTAACCAATGATCAACCCAATAGCTTCTTACCGTAATACAAATATATTTGACATTTCAAAAGTGTAGGCACAGTCCCTTTAACATATCAAATTTTACTTTGAACAGACAGTGACAACAGACAGACAACAGACATTTTACTTTAAACGCACGGACAACCGACGGGCGATGTAGAAAGTCAATAATGAAGCCAACTTCATATTTTGCACCACCAGTGTTGATGATTTTGTAAAAAATTACAATTTTTGCAATCTTCCACATTCTGAATTGCCAACATATGTTATGCTAAGAATAATGAAACGTTCACTATAACGTGAAACATGGGTGCATTCGCCACGTTAACAAATCATTCATACATTTAGTGTTTTGTTAAGCGGCGAATTAGTGAGTCTACCAAAATTTCAGCTCGATGTGTCGAATTAATTAACTCTTAATCGGTGTCGGAAGTATGGTGAGATGTTATCACTCATACGTGCTTGTGTTTGTGTGCTTTCAGCTGGCAGAAAGGTATTTAAGGAATTTCTGCGGTGTGAATATAGTGAAGAGAATATATTGTTTTATTTGGCCTGTGAGGAACTGAAGAAAGAAAAAGATGCATCACTGGTGGAAGAAAAGGCGAGATTGATATATGAAGACTACATCTCAATATTGTCCCCGAAGGAGGTGGGTCTTACAACGATGCGCATGTTAGCACGATGTAGCCATATAGTTTCCAGTTTGTATTTGGATGACTGTGAGCGGGGTGGTGGGCGGTGCCTTGGGCGGTGCTCTAACTCATGCATGTTCAAACGTAGCTGCTATTATGCCGGGCGGGCAAGAGCGTCACTTTGATCCAGCAACTACTAGGGACAAATCCAGGTGCATGTGTATTTTAACATGGGCCGGAGGGGCGCCACTTTGTAAATTAAACTGGTCAAATATGCCTCTTTTTTAAATACTTTTAAAAGTCTGTTGGCATGATCGGAAGGTTCCTCTGCGGATCTACGTACAGGGTGTCCCAGAATGACCCGATCATTGCTCTTTGACGTCTTACTCAAAGAAGAATACAATTGTTATTTTTGTCTTTATTTACCAACATAGCCACCTAAACCAGCAATGCAGTGACTTATTCACTTTGGCATATCGGCAGCTATATTCGCCAGCACATCCGGAGAAACGCTAGCCCACGCCCGCTTTAGCTGTTGCACAAGTCCAATGATGCCTGTGACAGGCTTATCTTGATTAATCTTTTGTTGAATAATGCCTCTAAAATTTTCAATTGAATTATAGTCCGGACTATTTCCAAGCCATATGGCTTTCTCCCGAAATCCAGAAACATTATGTCTGTACCACTGTTGAGTTGCTTGGGTCGTTTGAGGTGGCGCACCGCCCTGCATGATGATGGCCCGATCTTGATCTTTCACCAACTTTCTTTTCAAAACTGATCCGTCTGTTGCCGTCTGTTTCACAGCATCAAGTCCTTCATTTGCCATAATTTTCTGATGGTATTATTGTCTATTTATGGTGTTTTTTTTTTTTTAGGGAACCACGTGCAGCTCAGAAAGAGAACAATGGCTCATCATTCCCCACACAAGGGCGGATCCAGCCGGCTGTTTGGGGGGGGGGCAAACCGTTTTTAGCGGACCTAACCTACCCCCGATTTCGAATTTCTTCCTGGATTTGGTCCACTTTGTTTTGCAACCACAGGATTTCTTATAATTTTATTATTATTTTTTTAGGTTGTTTTTGCTTCTTTGATTATCGAAATCTCAGCTTGCAGTTTGTATTGTTCCGACATTGCCTTACAGTACCAGAGCAAAACTATTTCAATTGTCAACTGTACCCAAGGGCGTCGCCGATAATTTTTGAGTGGGGGCTGGGCTGAAATGACGAAAAAATGTAACCCATTTGTATACATGTATGTAAGCCTTTGCATCATTGTGTGATGTAGACTTTATATTAAAATAGGTATTTGTAATTTAGCGCCGCGAAGCGGCGCGAAAATTTTACGGGTTTGCCCGATAGAACCCAGAAACATAGGCGATCTGCCCTGTAGAGAACAAAAAGCTTATCATGCTATTCATTCAATTATCCGTTACATGAAACGAAGACGATGGCAATGGCTTCGTTATGACGATGGCGACGGATGTGACGCCGCGAAGTGGCGTAAAAGTTTAATTTTAGGTCTTGGGAAACGAAAATTTAATATTGGAACCAGACTCAGATAACCCCAATGCCTGGTTGCACATTTTGGTATGATAACAAATTTGAAATCAAGGCAGTTTTTAATAAATATATTCTTCGGATCGATGACCGGTGGTAGTAAGTGCTTAATAACTTAGATATATGGAATAATAATAACTGTATACATATGCACCGAACTGCAACAAACCATTGGTAACAGTGCAAATGGATTGAAAACAGCAAGCAGTAGAACGGCTTCTCCGCACATAATGGTCCCTGCGGATCTGGAGGAGCCTGGGACGAAATGGCTTGGGGGGAGATGGTCCTGGCCTGGTCCCACTATTAGCATTTTGGTCCAGCAACTTAGACACAGAACAAATAGGTACCGCCAAGGGGAGACTGCCTGACACTCAATTAATTCATTTTTCCATTTTTCCCATTTTTATCTTTCAACAATTGCATATTTTGTGTCATGCCGCGAAGCGGCGCGAAATTTTCGAGTTTTCATTGTGGACGGATGTATTTTGACTGTTGCAAAAGCAATTCTTTACAGCTGTACGTCCGACCGTTTGGGGGGGCAAAACATAGTCTCAGGACCTTTGGGGGGGCATGGCCCCTTTGGCCCCCTGGATCCGCCCTTGTTCCCACACTTGCACTTTGTGTGGACGCTTGACCGTTTTGACCGCGAGAACGTCGGCCCCGTCTGACGCTCACACACGGTCGTTTTGCCGATTCACCAATATTCATTTAAAACCTTTGGTTAGCAGATCGAACGGTAAATGAGAACACTAGGCTGTAACCCGGCTTAAAAATATCGTATTCGTCTCCGTGACCTTGACCGTAAGACGTCTGGGTGACATTTTCTTGACCGTGACGCAAGCTGGCGTGATGACGATTCCTTTTAGGTCTTTTGCGAGCAAATCAAATGGTAAGCGAAAACGCTATGCTGTAGTCTGTACACTGGCTTAAAAATGTCGCATTAGTCTCCGTGACCTTGACCTTTGACCTCTCGGTGAAATTGTATTGGCCGTGACGCAGTCTGCCGTGATGAAGATTCATTTGAGGCCTTTTGCGAGCAAATCAAACGGTGCTGAAAAACACTAGGCTGTACGCCGGCTTAAACATGTCGTATTCGTCTCCGTGACCTTGACTATTAACCTCTGGACGAAATTTTCTTGACTATTACGCAAGCTGGCGTGATGACGATTGATTTGAGACCTTTTGCGAGCAGATCAAACGACAAACGAAAGCACTAGGCTATACACCGGCTTACAAATATCGTATTCGTCTTCGTGACCTTGACCGTTGACCTCTGGATAAAATTTCCTTGACCGTGACGCAAGCTGGCGTGATTACAATGAATTTGAGGCTTTTTGCGAGTAAGTCAAACGGTAAACGAAAACACTAGGCTGTACACCGGCTTACACATGCCGTATTCGTCTCCGTGAGCTTGACTTTTGACCTTTCGGTGAAATTACCGTGACGCAAGCTGGCGTGATGACGATTCAATTGAGGCCTTTTGCGAGCAAATCGAACGGTAAAGGAAAACACTAGGCCGTACACAGACTTAACAATATCGTATTCGTCTCCGTGACCTTGACCTTTGACCTATGGATAAATAGCCCTTAACCGCGACGCAAGCTTGCGTCACGACGATTCACTTGAGACCTTTTGCGAGCAGATGGAACGGTGAACGAAAACACTATAGGCTGTACACAGGCTTAAAAATATCGTATTCGTCTCCGTGACCTTCGCCTTTGACCTCTCGGTAACATTTTCTTGACTGTGACGTAAGCTGGCGTGATGACAATTCATTTGAGGCCTTTTGCGAGCAAGTTGAAAGGTAAACGAAAGCACTAGGCTGTACACCAGCTTAAAACTATCGTATTCGTCTACGTAACTTTGACCTTTGACATCGGGATGAAATTTGATTTACCGTGACGCAAGCTAGCGTGATGACGATTCATTTGAGGCCTTTTGCGAGCAAATCGAACGGTAAACGAAAACACTAGGCTGTAGTCTGTACACTGGCTTAAAATGCCGTATTCGTCTCTGTGACCTTGACCTTTGACCTCTCAGTGAAATTGTATTGACCGTGACGCAAGCTGCCGTGATTATAGCTCATTTCAGGCATTTTGCGAGTAAGTCGAAAGGTAAACGAAAACACTAGGCTGTACACCGGCTGAAAAATGCCGTATTCGTCTCCATGAGCTTGACCTTTGGCCTTTGGGTAAATTGTTATTAACCGTGACGCAAGCTGGCGTCACGACAATTAACTTGAGACTTTTTGCGAGCAGATCGAACAGTAAACGAAAACACTAGGCCTTACACCGGGTTAAAAATATTGTATTCGTCTCTGTGACCTTGACTTTTGACCTCTCGGTGTAGTTGTGTTGTCCGTGACGCAAGCTGGCGTAATGACGACTCATTTGATGTCTTTTTTTATCAAATCGAACGGTAAACGAAAACACTAGGCTGTACACCGGCTTAAAAATGCGTGTTCGTTTCCGTGACCTTGACCTTTGACGTCTGGGTAAATTTGTATTGGCCGTGACGCAAGCTGGCGGCACGACAATTCACTTGAGACTTTTGCGAGCAGATTTAACGGTAAACGAAAACACTGGGCTGCACGACGGCTTAAATATACCGTATTCGTCTCCGTGACCTTGACCTTTGAACTCTGGATGATTTTTGTATTGACCGTGACGCAAGCTGATGTGATGACGATTCATTCGAGGCCTTGTTCGAGCAAATCGAATGGTAAACGAAAGCATTAGGCTGTACACAGGCTTAAAAATGCGTATTCGTCTCCGTGACATTGAATTTTGACCTCTCGGTGAAATTGTGTTGACCGTGACGCAAGCTGGCGTGATGAAGATTCATTGCAGGACTTTTGCGAGCAAATCAAACGGTAAACGAAAACACTAGGCTATACACCGGCTTACAAATGCCGTATTCGTCTCCGTAACCTGGACCTTTAACCTCTCGGTGACACTTGATTGACTGTGACGCAAGTTGGCGTGATGGTAATTAATTTGAGACGTTTTGCGAGCAAGTCGAACGGTAAACAAAAACACTAGACTGTACAGTGTACACCGGCTTCAAAATATCGTATTCGTCTCCGTGGCCTTGACCTTTGACCTCGGGTGAAACTGTTACGCAGGCTGGCGTGATGACAATTCATTTAAAGGGACTGTCCCACCTTAACATAAGATTTGAGTTGAGATAGCCATTTTGCGTGCTTGGCATCTTGAATTATGTATGGTACAAGTTAAAACAACCACCGAAGGTGTCCAATCACAAAGAAATTTGAAGTTTGAATTTTTGACATCTGTAACACCCCAGTCCCCAGTGTATTTGAACGGGACTCTGAGCCGATGTCGTCGTCTCTTTTTATATAAATGTTGATTTGGTCGACTTGTTTATACCCTTGGCATACTTAGCCATCCACTAGTCATACATATGGTGGCGTGGAAGGTTTTCTCTATTTTCCCGGACAATTCCTTCATAAGACGTACATCAGCCCTCAAATTTAATATGAATTTTTTATGAATGAGTGCAATGGGTTTGTGACGAAACAAATGTCATAATCGTGTTCGGCAGCATTCACTTCATATTTTGCACCACAAGCGGCGTACATATGGCAATTTTTTAAGGTGGGAGTGTCCCATTAAGGTCTTTTGCGAGCGAATCGAACGCTTAACGAAAACGCTAGGCTTTAGGGGAGACCGTGGCACGTTCTGTCACCTTTTTTGTTAATTGGCCCTGGCGGACACACTTTTAAAAGTTGGTGATTGATACTTTCCAATACTGTTACAGACATAAAAAGCTTCAAGTCGTTTTTGAGAGTTCAAGTGGTATTTCGGTTTGTTTCGACACCAGTGTCGATAATGTGGCGATGACTCATCCGACAGAAGCTGCCCCATATACGGGGCACTCAATGGCCTGGATGGTTCTCAGTCGGTCTAAATGCGGCCCTCAGTCGGTCTATGCGGCCCTCAGTGGGCTTGGATGGCTCCTAATTGGTCTTTGGGGTCCTCAGTGGGCCTAAGTATTTCTTAGTCGATCTGTGGGACTCTCAATCGGTCCTCAACTGATTCCGCAATCGGTGGTATGTGCTTCATCGCCGATATCGCCAGATAATGTGAATGTGACGACGCATCCGACGCATGAGCAGAACAAAAGTAGAACAACGTATTAGGAAAACATATCCCTGGCTGAATACGTACTTGCGTAAGACTAAGAAAAACGTGATGTAATTCTTTAAAACGTTGTGCAATATCTGTTACATACACCGGAACGACTCTCCACCTGGACGGAGGCAGCGAATCACCTCCCACGGTGTTTGTGTAATAATTTATTTGCACGCGAGTTTCATTGTTGTCAGGAACTTTGTTTAAGATCTTAAGGAGAGTTCATGTTTTACATATAAGCCGGCATTGCAAAAATTATGAGCCTTAAATTGTGTGGGCCCCAACCAGTAACCACACATAGTGGGCCCTCAATCTGTTGCCCCCCTCGGAGCTAAGTCCTACGCTACTGATTCAGAGCTTGAAACTTGAGGACGTATTGGTGTGAAAAGTGGCATGCATTCCAACCAACGGCTGTTGGTAGTTTTGAACGTGGCGGAACTGCAGTCACTATGCACGTCACTATGCCTGTCAGCGCACGTCAACGGACCATTACTTCATATCTGAAGCTTCGTGCGGACCATTACTTCATATCTGAAGCTTCGAGCTTATGCGAAAGTGCACGCTCGGTCCTCGACCATTAAGTCGTTTTACTTGTATTGTATAAGTATTTGTAAACAACATAACTTCAGCCAAATCGTCACATCTAAAACTGATTTTCTAGATCCTGTTGGTAGAAGATCTTCACAAGTACTTTGCCATTTTTGGTCATTTTGTGAATACATTCTAGCATATTCTAAGTCCATTAGGACATTCGTGCCTTTGCACATTTACAAGGGAACATTTCAGTGACTGCTCCACTTTAAGTGTCTAGAAGCAATATTGTTTTTGCTACCTATTACGTAGTGAAGCAAACTTCAGACGATTGTAGCATCCAACGACAATATATATATTTCTCAAAAAAGTTGTACAAACCTCTCGTCTTTGTCTGTTTCGGTGCCGAGTCTGAATCTGTGACTCCGAGTCTGACTCTGTGCTCTTCCCAGGTGAGTCTCGACTCGCGTGTACGCGAGGTCATCAACATCAAGATGCGCTCGCCCAACTCGCGCACTTTCGACGAGGCGCAGATGCAGATCTACACGCTGATGCACAGAGACTCGTACCCTCGCTTCGTCAACTCGTCTGTGTACAAGAAGCTGGCGCAGCTGAACAATAACAGCAGGAAGGAGAGCGCCGCATGACCGGCGCCAGTGGTGGCCTGCTCCTCCTCCTCCTCCTCAGGTGCGCCGCGGCCGGCTCTGTCGCCTGGCCGCCTCCCGCCGTCGCCGCCGCTGCCACACCACCAACTACTGCGTACGCTCAAAGATATAATTTAGTGCAGATGAGTGCGGCGCGCCACCCGGTGCCGTGGTGCCGTACGTGGTGCGCTGTCTTCTCTGGCTGGTGCAGCTGACGGGCTGACCGCCGGTGTCGCGGGGCCGAGTTGTTGTGGCCCCGTACAGCGGCCTCAGAGCGCCAGTCCCGGGGCCGACAGACGGCGCCGCCGGCGGTTTGCCTTTCATACGGGACTTGTGATGATATTGCCACTTTTCTCGACTCTCCGCCGGGGTGAGAGTCGGATTTCAGCGGACAATGGCGGGCGACTGTCTTCAGCTGTCTGGCATTGACTGTCGGCCGCTCCTCGATCTCAGCTCTCCCCGCAACTGCTGCTATAATCTGCCAGCTGAGAAGGCAGCAGCTGCACTGCTGACAACTGCAGCTGCAGTTCGGTCTGCAGCTGCTGAGGTGCTCTGTCGCTGTCACTAGGGCGCTGAGACGCGGCCGGTGCGGTGCCGACGACTCAGGCCGCTCGGAAGGAAGCTGCTCCGAGTAGCAACAACAGAGCTGCCCTGCACAGACAGATAGGTAGCGCTCTTTATGTAATGTTACTTGCAATTTTGTAGGTGATGATCTGGGTCCTTACAGTACGTTGTCACTCGGTCGTTTTGACTTAAAGCATATGTTGCGGTCAGATTATTTTTGGACAATCATTTGTCGCAGTTTTTTAATCTTGACGCAACACATATTTTGTGACGTTTGAAGTGACCATGTTTGTTACATATGTATTACCTATTCTGCCGAAAACGAACTTTGTTAGAATTGAAGTGCACTACAATGCGTCAACAAGTCATCGCACAGCTCATGCATAACGCTCACATCGCTAAACATCCAACGTTCTGCTAGCTTCGACCTTCATCGCTTTTTAGGTGCATCATCGCATCGGTACAAAGTTGAACGAGCTAATTTCTTGTGAATCGCTTCAAAACAAGAAGCGATACTAGAGCATCAGGTATTTTGCAAGCTGCTAGACGACTAAATACGCTTGGCGGACAAATCTCTGGTCGGCGCGGCCGTCGACTGAAGAGAGAGAACGGTTTGTTGTGTGCCTGGTTAGTTGAGTTTTGACCAGTCGGGTATGCCCGGTTGCCGCCGGTTTGTGGCTGTAAGGGCGCCCTGGCTGCGCGGGACCACAGCTGTGCCGGCAGTGGCAGCTGTTCGATGCAGTGCCGGCGTCCGACCGCCGGCTGCTCGGGGTTGACCGCCGGCTGCTCCCCGAGAACCGCCGACCAGCACCGCTCGATACCGCCCAGACACGCGGCAGCGGCGGTCGGTCGGTCGGTCGGGTCGGGTCGGGTCGGGCGGCGCCGCACGCAGCTCACTGGCTGGCCGGCAGACGGCCAGCTGCTCTCCCGAGCCCCAGTATCGATCCGTCGGCCGCGTCGTCGGCTGGCGGCCGCGATTTAGGTCACAGTACCGACGATCGGCGGCGGCCGATGGAGGAAAAACGCCCCGGAGACGGCATGACCGTACCAGGGATCCGCCTCCGCCTCTCACCCGCCCCCGCTTCCGCCGCCGCCGCCGCCGCCGCCGCCGCCGCCCCCGCCCGGCCATCAGACCGCCGACTCTGGTGCTCAGCAATAAAGTCAGTCCCAAGGCGCGTCGCTGGCGCGCCTCTCTACTCCAGCTAGCGCGGTTTTGTTTGTGTTGATATAGGCAGGTGAATTTGACAGACGGCTCCTCCGCCTGGTCTCCTCTCGGTCTGGCCGGTGGACGTGTGGTTCCTCTCTCGGTCTGGCCGGTGGACGTGTGGTTCCTCTCTCGGTCTGGCCGGTGGACGTGTGGAACGGCCGACACTGAAGCCGTTGGACCGGCCTGCCTGCCCGCCCCGCCGCCTGGCCGGCTGTCTCCTCGGTCCTAGAGACGGTGCTGCGGCCACCACCGGCCGGCCGCTCGGCCGCCTGGACCGCCGCCGCAGCCGCCGCCGCCGCCGCCGTCGCCAGTCGTCTCCCCCTGGCGGCGGGGGCGGCGCGGTCGCAGTCGCTCGGCCCGGGCGACCTCAGCGCCGCGGAGGTGGCGCCGCCTACCGCCGCCGGCCGGCCACCATCCCAGCTAGCTTTAATGGCGTGTCGCAGATGGCGACACCGGCGCGCCGACCACGTGTGTGTGTGTGTGTGTGTGTGCGTGTGCGTGTGTGTAGGACGGAAGAGCGTTCCTCAATGTATTTGCGAGTGTGCGTGCATATGTCTCGGTGATGCTTGTGTTTGTTGGGCTGCCGGTTCGGATACTGATAAGCTAGGTTGATTGCAGAGTCGGCTCAACTGTCGGTTAGTCGGCCCGGCCCGCACAGGTTCACGTCATAATATCGTTCATAATTTCCATAATATGTGTTAAGTCACAATGAATAAATGTATGGTAAAGTTGTCGGAGTCTGAGTGAATTAGAGAAAAGGGTTAAAGTGTACTTAAAGGGGTCTTCATGATCTGCCTCACATCAGTCCGAAGCTTAACTGCACTTCGGACACGACACCAGACACCAGGGGCCGTAGGAAAACTCATTGAAGTTGGGGGGGGGGACACCAAATTATTATAAAAATTAACAGTCAGTTTTGTAAAAAAATAAATGATTTTTTTTTTTTTAATCCGAGATAGCCATTTTGTAGAACTTGTCATTTCACGTGTTTTAACGTTTTTTTATTTGCAATTTGCTTCAATGCTGAATTTTTGCGATTTTTCCAACATTTAGCTATTTTCGACCAAAAAATGCTATGTCCCTACTGACATCACTAAAATCGTCATCGGTATATCTCATTTTGTTCAACGCAACTGCTAAATTTTGTCACAGATAACGTAAAATGAATGTATGCAAAGGTATACCAAGTTTTACATCGATATCTGCAACGATTCGGAAGTTATTTAGGAAAAACCGATGGAGGATCGGATCCGACCCGTCCCCAGGTGGTCGTGGGTTATGCCTCGTAGTTTTGGACCAGGTATTGAGACTCAAAAGTAGGGGGCTCCCCCCCTTAAAAATTTGAGGGGGCAGTTGCCCCCCTGCCTCCCGGCTCCTACGCCCATAGGCGGATCCAGAAAGTGTGATTTTGACAGTTTGGGGGGGCCAAATCCCAAAAATTATCGCATAATCTAAAACTCATCGGATTTCGCTTGCTTATGTATCCAATTAAACTGATTTTTTAAAACAAACTGTCTCTAAGTTAAAAATTTGCTTAGTTTTACGACAAACTCAGGAAATGTGTCAAATTTGCGCCGATTTTGGGTGGTTTTTGGGGGAGAATGGCCCCTTTGCCCCCCCCCTGGATCCACCCTTGCCTACGCCTATGCCAGACACACACCATCTCTTCACACACAACAAGAACACAGTCCCGGCGGCAGTGACAGACGCACTCTTTCACGAATTCAAATCACGGCATCGACATTCACATTCATATACACTGACGGTTCCCGGGATGAGGGTCGTACCGGTTGGGTACGACTCTCATCCCGAAAGAGCGAACCGATTTTAAACTGATTAAGCGAACTGATTAAGCGAAGCGCTTAATCAGTAAGCGAGCAAACTGATTAAGCAAACGAAAGAGCAAAGCGAAAATATTTTGAATTTTACTCTGCGTGTTGTCTCTGGCCGACGCAAATTTGACCACATATCGGACGTGCGAGATGAACTGGCCTGGCCTACCGCCCGCCAGTTGTACGAACTCGACTCATTAAATTTTATGCACAAAATTCGCTGCACCGGAGAGCCAGTGGCTCTTTCCTCTCAGCTTCAGGTCAACTCTTCTCTTCGCTCTCGAACCACCCGGCAGGACGGCAGTATCTGGCTCTCCCACGCGCGAGAACGAGGCGGGCAGCGGGCGCCGTGTCTTTTCTGTACGGCCACAACTGTACAACGGCCTCCCGCGGAATTCGCGACTCATCCTGGGAGCTTTTAAGGCGCGCAGTATTAGAGCTTTTTAATTTGAGTGAAGCGAGGATGATGAGTGTATGACTGCGTGTGTGTGTGTGTTTTATGATTTTGTTTTATATAGCTATAGCGTGTTCTTTTATATTCATTTGATCTTATTGTATGTTGTATACCGAGTGTCTTTTTAACATGTCTATTATCTTAACCCTGACCCGACACTCGGATTAGCCATTTTACAATGGAGAGTGTTTTAATTGTTTAATACAATACAATACAATACAACCCATAACAACATCAATCATAATATAGCTTTCGCCTCCCCGATATAAACAGTGTTTTAACAGCCGAGCTTTCGGCAATATTATTAGCTCTAATTAACAAAAAAAAAGGAATAAAACGAGTAATACTATGCACGGACTCGTATTCGTCCCTTACATTCATGTCTTCCATTCGAAACTACAGTAACCCCATTATTTTCCAAATACGTCAAATCTCCCAATTCCAATACTAACACATAAAAATACAAACAAAATATCTGCATCCCGGGACACGCCGGCATCAGAACAAATGAGGAGGCCGACAGGCTGGCCAAATTAAGTTGACAATCTCCTCAGGAAAACCATCTCCCAAGCCCTCTATCAGACATATTAAATTACTTACATCAACAATTTGCCAATTTACGTCAGCGAGAGTGGGTCGCCGCCCCACATTATCACTTACATCCAATCAAACCAATTACTCATCACGCATCCAATCACCAAAATTGCCGAGAGAAGGAAATTGTGCTCGCGCGCCTCAGAGTCGGACACACGAGACTTACTCACTCTTACATTTTCGATCATATTCCGCCTACCGTCTACAACTTGCCAGCACTGTCCAAGTCACCGCCGATATATCATCAAGCATTTTCACATCGACTGCCCTGTCTTCAACGCCAAACGTCGACAAATAAAAAATTAGGTACACACAACAAAATCACACTACTCTCGACTTAACCGCACACTGTACTCGGCGACACTCATCCGAAAATGCTACAACTTCTTTTTAACTTCCTTCTTAAAACGCGATTAGTTAACAATATATAATAGTTTTTTTTTTGCCTAGCGCAGTTTTAGCTTTATGCGCGGGTTTTTCCCCTTTGCGATGGGTGCTGTTTTTTCCCCGCCTCAAACACCCCACAACAAGGTCTGGACGGGGCACTGGAGCCGGGGAGACAAATTAGTATCCCGCTGCCGCAATGATAGCATCCTGGTTCCTATCACACCGTCACCTTTTCACAAGTATATGCATTGCATGTCTGTATGTATGTAAATATATTGAATGTGTATGTGTGTCCTGTGTTTTTCTTAGCTTTTTCTTTGAACGAAATACTAAACGTAAGAGAGTATTTAGCTTTTCTTTGAACAAATCATTAACGTAATATAGGCCCTATTCCCGTGTTACCTCCGGATTCACATAAACCAGTTAACGTAATTCTTATACCTGGCCAAAATTGCCAGCAGTAATTTTCCCCGGAATATGGCTAAAGGCTATTCCGGGGAAAAACGCAGCGCGTGGCGCTCGGAGTGCCGACGAGGAGGCACTGCAGCGACTCCGGACTGGTGCTGCCCGAGGGCGGATGCCACTGCTCTCCTGTCGGTGCCGTCGCGGGTCGTCAGTCTCAGGAACTTCCCGTTTCTCAGGACCAGTCGACCTGATCCGTCCAGTCAAATAGTGTACTGTCTGATGGCTCAGAGGCTCCGTATGCAAGGGCGGATCCAGGGGGGCCAAAGGGGCCATGCCCCCCCCCCCAAAGGTCCTGAGACTATGTTTTGCCCCCCCCCCAAACGGTCGGACAAACAGCTGTAAAAATTGCTTTTGCAACAGTCAAAATACAGCCATTCACAGTGAAAACTCGACAATTTTGCGCCGCTTCGCGGCATGACACAAAATACACAATTGTTTAATGATAGAAATTTGTAAAATGGGAAAATTAATGAATTAAGCGCTGGCAGTTTTGGCGGTACCTTTTTTCTAGCCCAGGTCCACTCCCCCTATAAATATGAACTTTCAAGTGGCTAAATGTTAAGCTAGTCTGCCGATTTCCGAAAAAGGTGACGCGAAATGCAGCGACCGTCGGGACATGGCACCAGGAAGTTGCTTCTGCGGTGTCCAAGTTGCTGGACCAAATGCTAATAGTGGGACCAGGCAACCATTCTCCGAGCCATTTTCGTCCCAGGCTCCCTCCAGAATCAACAGGGAACCCTTTAAGGTGCGGAAAGCCGTTCTAAAACCGCTAGCTGTTTCAAACCATTTGCACTGTTTGGTTTGATCATTTGTATGTTGCAGTTCGGTGCATACTGTTAATACAGTTTTATTATTACCCCATATAGGTACTGTTATTAAGCCACATACTGCCACCAGTCATCCGGTGATTTACTATCCGAAAAATGTATTTATTAAAAGCTACCTTAATTTAAATATTTTTCATCATACGAGATCTCAACAAGCATAGGGGTTATCTGAGTCGGTTCCAATGCTTAATTTTCGTTTTTCCACGACCCTAAAATAAAACTTTTACGGCCAGCTTCGCGGCGTCACTCGTCACCATCGTCATAACGAAGCCATCGCCATCGTTTTCGGTTCATATAACGGTGAATTGAATGAATGGCACGGTTAGCTTTATATTCTCTATAATGCGAACAGCCTGTGTTTCTGGGTTTAATCAGGCAAACCCGTAAAATTTTCGCGCCGCTTCGCGGCGCTAAGTAACAAATACCTATTTCCCTATTCAATATCCAAAAAAGTCGAGAAAAAAAAATGCAAGTGGTTGCAAAATAAAGCGGATCAAATCCGGGAAGAAATTCGAAATTGGGGGTAGGTAAGGGTTCACTAAAAAATGGTTTGCCCCCCCCAAAAAAAAAAAACGGCCGGCTGGATCCCGCCCTTGTCAAGTTGAACCACTCAGGTACGGTCCCTAATAGCTTAGTAACAGCATTCTGAACCCGCACGCGCGCTGGCCGACTGCTAGCTTAGCCAGGTGGCGACAGTTCCTGTTGAACAGCTCCTCCAAGTGGTCNTTTAGTCCCTTAGACTTGTTTTAGCATGTTTTTGCGATATCATCCGGAAGAGGCAGTGTCCCTTTAACCCGGCAGTCACTGTGGTATTTTCTGTAACACGAGTCACTGGGGGGGGGGCTTTTTTAGCCCCCTTGTATCTTCGGAACCAAGTTAGACGATCAAGCTTGAATCAAACGGCAATAGATAACCCAGGAAATTTCGTCGACGAAAAATAATTTATGTTGCCCTTTAAGGTCAGTGAGTGTCGTCACAGGTCAGGTCAAATGTCAAAATCTAGCCGTTCTAGTTTACATCTAGTTTATAGACCATATTTTCCATTCAAAGCATTTGGCTGCAACCATGATGACCCAGAGTGCTCTCAAAGGTATGACACACATCCAGAATCAGGTAATTGGGGATTTTTGGCAAAATGTCATGGTCAAGGTCAGGTCACATAAGGTCACTATGTCCAAAAATTATACGAAAGTCATGCAACACATATTGTACATTCCATTTTACGTGTAGAACTCGAAATTGATACTCATTTTACCACCTGACTTAATGTACGTGACGTAAAGGTCAAGTGAAGGTCAAATCTATGTCACACAAGGCCAAAATTTGACATTGATGAATACAATAAATCAGTACATTTTTCTAGACTGGTTTTGTCTCAGAAATACAGTGCTGCTCTTTATTGGTCTGTATCTGGTCAAAAAAGGACAAAAAATCAAAATTTGACGTTACGACGACGATGGCCAGACAGGCTGCTACTAGCCCCGCTTAACATTTTTGTTAAATACGTCACCAGATTCCCCCAAACAAAAATATAAATCACGGACATTCACCCGTGTTTTTGCTGCTGGATTTGCTGGATTTCGCCCCCTGAGTGAAATCCAGCAAGTTCATGGGCTTGCTTTGCGCCCGTCTAGATCACGGCGCCCCCCCCCCCAAGGGCGGATCCAGGGGGGCAAAGGGGCCATGCCCCTCCCCAAAGGTCCTGAGACTATGTTTTGCCCCCCCAAACGGTCGGACATACAGCTGTACAAATTGTTTTTGCAACAGTCAAAATACAGCCATTCACAGTAAAAACTCGAAAATTTCGCGCCGCTTCGCGGCATGACACAACATACACAATTGTTTAATGATAGAAATTTGTAAAATGGGGAAATTAATTAATTAAGCGTCTGGCGGTCTTGGCGGCACCTATTTGCTAGCCCCAGGTCCCACTCCCCTAATAAAATATGAACTTTCAAGTGGGTTAAATGTTAAGCTAGTCTGCCGATTTCCGAAAAAGGTGACGCGAATGCAGGAGACGCGTACATCCAACCAGGGAAGTTGCTTCTGCGCGTGTCCAAGTTGCTGGACAAAATGCTAATGTGAGGACCAGGCAACCATTCTCCGAAGCCATTTCGTCCCAGGCTCCTCCAGATCAACAGGGACCATTTATGTGCGGAAAGCCGTTCTGGCGCTCGCTGTTCTCAAACCATTTGCACTGTTGGTTGACTTGATACCATTTGTATGTTGCAGTTCGGTGCATATGTATACAGTTATTATTACCCCATATACCTAAGTTATTAAGCACATACTGCCACCAGTTATCGTGTTTTACTATCCCAAAAATGTGTTTTATTAAAAACTACCTTAATTTAAATATTTTTCATCATACCGAGATGTGCAACCAGGCATAGGGTTAGCTGAGTCTGGTTCCAATGTTAAATTTTCGTTTTCCACGACCTAAAATAAAACTTTTACGCCGCTTCGCGGTCGTCACATCGGTCACCATCGTCATAACAAAAGCCATCGCTCGCTTTTCGGTTCATATAACGGTGAATTGAATGAATTGGCACGTTTAGCTTTATATTCTCTACAATGCGAACCGCCTGTTGTTTCTGGGTTTTATCAGGCAACCCGTAAAAATTTTCACGGCCGCTTCGCGGGCGCCTAAGTTATCAAATGCCTATTTCCTTTTCACATATCCAAAGAAGTCGATAAAAACGTAGTGGTTGCAAAATTAAAGCAGATCAATCCGGGAAGAAAATTTCGATAATTCGTACAAAATAAGGGTAGGTAAAGGTCCACTTAAAAAATGGTTTTTGCCCCCCCCCCCAAAAAAAAAAACAAAAAACATAAAGCTGGATCCGCCCTTGCGCCCCCCTATGGGTTTGGCGCTCCCTGGCAGTGGACCCCTCACACTTTTGAGAAGGTAGTGACGCCTCTGCCCATGATAACAGCTGAGTCGCTGGCACCCGGCCGGCCGACCCAACATCCCCATGGTGACAGATTTGAGTCGCTGGCACTGCGGGCTGGCCGGCCGGCCGGCAGACCGGATTCCAGTCAGGTAGGCTGTACCGCACGGTTTATCGGTAATGCGGGATAACATACCTACCCAGAGAATCTGATGTTGGGAATAGGGCAGGAGCGGGAAGAGTACGCGCACGCGGGGCGGGGCGGGCGTGGTTTCCTATCTCTTTGTGGGTGCTAGTGGTGTCAATCGGTAACCAAAATTTTGGTAACCAAAAAAAAATGTGACCGAATTGGTAATCGGTTGGTCAGGCTTATACAACTTTCGACGCTCCTCGGTCAGCCTAACCATAAACAATTTACCTTATTGTCACATTTTTAACGCACTCTTATTTCTATCCAGGAAATTACTATCCAAAATCAATCAATTACTGTAAATACGTAATATTACACAGCATTATTATAACAAGATTGAAGATATTGCAGACAAGAGTGAGTTTCTTCAGAATAAGTTTTGTATACATCATACATATTGCATACGCCATACAGTATAACTATACAGTATACACCATCTACGGCCAGTCTGCAAAACGCGCCAGGTTTCAACGAGATCTCGTCAGGGTTGTTGTTGGCACATGCCACAAACGCATCACAATTGGGCGGCTTTTGAAAATTTGGGCAGCGTGAAGATTATTTGGGGCAATGCATGCCATTCGAAATTAGTTTACACTATATAAAATGTGATTGATGACCAGAGGCTGCTCTTATAAAAAATCGAGCCACCGGCTCGATTTTTTTTTAATGGCTTCAGGACTGGATATTTGCTATGTTTGGGCATAATGTAGGATATCAGCATTGTATTTGGCTTTTGCTGCTACAAATCTGAGGCACTATTTCGACGCTAAACATCTCCTGCGCCGAGTTCTGAGCACATTAAAAAATCGAGCCAGCGGCTCAATTTTTTATAAGAACGGCCTCTGAAGATGTACTAACTGCCGGACGCTAGTATCGTGTTTAATAATCATGCACTGTCTATAATCATTTCAAGCCGTGAATAATGCCTGTTTTAATCAATATAAGTATAACTTTGGTATCATCTGAAAGATAATTCAGCAAGCGATCGAAATATACAACATTTTCTTGCATTCGGAAAGTTGTTTTCGTTATATAGAGCTATAATCTTGCAAAATGTTGTCTAAAATACGTTAATTGATGTTAACCTGCGCTTGACCGGGGGACAAATACTGCCCCCGTGACGAGTTTTCACGATAGCTCACAACATATTTATGCTATCAACGTGAAACGTAACTTCCAGTACCTTCTACCACATCAATTTGACATCTTCTGTGAAAAAAGAGGAAAAATATTTGATATTTTTTTAGATATAGCAAACCTTGTGACGTCACTACACACGAGCTTGACGATAAAATCAGCCAAACTTGAACAGGCCTTAAAAAGACCACATTGTGACTAAAATGCAAACCAAAAACATCAATAGATAGAAGATGTTACGGCCTACAAAACAAAACTCCAATGTTAGACAATGTTGGTTTTTGACCTCCATTTTTTAATGGTCGTTAAATCAAAATTTTCAAAGATATTCAAGAACCGGAAGACATGTTAGACTATATATTAAGAATACAAAAAACAAACTTCAATTAAATATCTTGGTTTTTGAGTGAGTAATGGCTCCCTAAGTATGGTAACTGATGATGCGTTTTCTTTTTTACAAGATAATGACAAACAACTGTCGGCAATGCATTTCTGAAACAAAACTGGTCTAAACTTATACCGTTTTTGTTAAGATTTATCTTTTTCACCTCATTTGACCTAAATTTGATCTCAGCTTGACACTAACTTCATTTAAATGCAGGGGCGGTTCTCCCATGTAAGCAATGGCTACCCAGTCGGGTAGCCATCTCCCGATACCGATATTTATCTTCCCTTCTTTTATTTTTTTACTTTGTCTTATATGATTCTTTGCAATCAGAATAGGCAAAATATTATCGATATGAGATGTGAAGTATTATGATTATCGATGTTTCGTATGATAATGTTGCCTTGCCTACCTAGTCTCAAGGGCCCAGCGCCGCCCCTGTGTAAATGAGCTCAGATGGGACAATGATTATCACTATCTATTTCTACGTATAAAACAGCCCATAAAACATGTCCTGCATAACTTTCTATTTTTTTCTTCTTCTTCGGATAGTGACCTTTTGTGACCTGATCTTGACTTTAACCCTTGCCAAAAATATCCTTTTTGCTCATGCAGGATGTGTATCATACTCATGCACAGTGCACAATGGGCCACAAGCCCTATCTAGCCCGCCATAATCGGTTGGAGTGATTTTTTCCATTTCAATATAGAACATACGTTACAATATTCGGAATTGACCATGGACTAAGAATATTATAATAGCTTCTTAGTGTGAATATGATAATAGCTTTTTAGTGCAATAAAACATGGAGGTATAAACGGCACCGAAACACGGAACTTTGTATGAAGCTTACAGCAGGGAGTCCGCGGCTCGCGAAAACGATGTATGTTTACGAAGTAATGACAAATGAGATAGAACAAAATATTTAGAATGAGTTTGTTTTTAGGTTAAAATGGAGCCTTGGCTACACTGCGAAATCAAATTTAAAACTAAAAGTAGGGCTTGACGTGCTTTTAATGACAATTTTTGTTGACATAGCAGAAATGTCAGCAAAAACTTATATGCGGTTTTTCGATAGAGCCGATCTAATGAATAACACACGATAACACGAAAGTACGAGCATGGTCGTGACCCTCAATAGTTTGGCTTGCTGTGGCAAGTCAAACTTCCTGCCAATCCTGCCCCAACTTGTCCCCGAACCTAAGCGGGGTAATTGCATTATTTCTGCCGCCCACCGCGCGCGCAGCCGCTGCCGTGCCTGCGAGAAGGTTAGGAAGGTGGGACCCCCTGTTAACTTCCATTTTCACAACATGACGTTATGGGTTTTTACACTTAGAAAGCCATCACTCAGTCAAAATATTAAATTGACCTGAAATTTGGTTTAGATATTGTTGATACTCAGTGATTTCATTTTTTTTCTAACAATTTCGAAAATTTTGATTTTGTAGTGATTAAAAAAAAATGATTTTGGGGGTTAAAAAAAATGGCGAAATTCCAAAATTCCCAATTTAAAGAGAACGCAGGTTTCTGTCTTGCATCGTTTTCGGTTTGCGATTTGCTACAAAACTCTATTTTCAACGATTTTTTAACATTTATCGTTTTTCCACTAACATGACTAAAGCGTCGTTATCTTCTAAACTTATCAACCAATTGCAATGAAAGTCTGACAGCATACGTATAATTGTTGTAAACTTAGCTACTGCAAATTTCAGCAAGATGTACTTTATGCGTTAGAGAATTATGAAAGAAATCCTTAGGCGGAAGGTCGCCTTTAGAACGCTTTAGTACGCCTTAGAACGCTTAGTACGGCGAGGGTTTAGCCCCGTGACCTGAGATGACCATGACAAGTGTTAATTTACCATTCGAAGATACGCAAATCATGTCCAAAGCATATTATTGCAGATTTTGGTGCAATAATAACATATATTGCATATCTGCATATTATGCATATAATTGCAGAATATCCCAAAGGTCTTCGATTTTGACATTGACCATAACTAGACCTGATATTTGACCTTCAATTTAAAAAAAGTTTGGAGCATGCTTTTAGATTGGCACGCTTCTCAATGAGATCTTTCGAACACCACTTGCACGTCTCGCTACGATCATCTCTTACGTAAAGAAAAAGGGGGCAATATTTGCCCCCCCGGTCGATGGTGTTCGGATAAGACCCCGGTCAAGCGCGGGTTAAAAGACGAATAACTATACAAAAAAGCATAATTTTAACGTTTTTAAGAAACACACCATCGGATTTCTATGCAATTTTGTCTAATTGTACCAAATTTTGCGCTGGGTATTTTCAAAGGTTATTTACCGTCTTTTGGGGCACCGTGAGCCGGCCGGCAGACCGGTTTCCTGTCACGTAGGCTGTACCGCACGGCGTGTCTGTAATGCGGGACAACATACCTACTCAGAGAATCTAAGGCCTCTTGCATCAAAATATACCTTCCTACTGTGAATGGCAGACCGCTTGTGCCCCATGTTTTTAGCGGCAGCTTTTTCAAGGTATTAACTGACTTCGACGAATTACTCATAATTAACGTCTCAAGCCCTGCACCAGCTTGGATTATTGAACCACGCCCCGCTGGGATATTCAGCTGAACACGCCCGGCTCACGCTGGCAGGTAGATTCTGTCCCCCTCGTGATCTTCCGAACCAATAACCACAGCGAGACAGGCAATGCAGCGATCAAAAGCTCTTTCTGAGATGCATCTTAAACATATACGACATTTTCAAAATGAGGTCACATGTCAGTTCACGGTCAGGTGAAAGGTAAAAAACGAGGTAGGTATTTGAGTTGATGGGCCATACTTTCCATTCAAAGTCTTAGATTACGACTGTTACCGCACAAGTGATCTCAAAGGTATTATCGATTTCCGCAAAAGCGAAATTGAAATTGTAAGCAAAGGTCAAGGTCAGGTCACAAAAGGTCACTATTAGCAAGAGATCTACGAAAGTCGTGCGACACATCTTTAATGGGTTATTTTACACGAATAATTCGATAGAATGTAGTTCTGGCTGGTAAATTTTGAAAATCAGAAAAGGCCATTTTGAAGAAAACAAATAAGTTGTCTTTCTTTTGACGTTTTTGTTTACGATTTGCTTCAAAACACGATTTTCTACAATGTTTAAACCTTTGTCAAGTTTCCACAAAAACAGCATGATATGACGTCACTAAAACGTCATTATCTCCCAAAGTCCTTTAGCAGTTTCATTTTCTTAACAGACGTTAAATCGATTCAGCATAATGTTCCCAACGTGTGACGTCGATATTATCACAATTTCAAGATTTTGCGAAAACTCGTGATGGGGCAGATTCTGCCCTCTCCCTACAGGGTACGGTTGAGGTTATTTCATATCAAATACAAATTTAGGACACTTTTCATTCATTCGATATGTTAAAACTCACGCATAAAATTTAATCTGTGGGTAGAGGGTATCGAGAAAGGGCAGAGCTATGTTCTGACGTCAGAGATTAGCTCCGCCATGGCTGCTCTTGAACACAAGCGCTGTTCGACCCATGGCCTGCCAGTTGCGAGTGGTGGGCGGAGTCAAGGGCGGTGCTACAGAGCGACCGGGCGTTAGCCTCTACCCGAGCGTTAATTATCTTTAACATTACGAGTAAATGGAAGGTGCCCTAAATTTTCGTTCGACATTAAACAATCTTCAAAATAAAAATGGCACAAGTTCTGAAACGTTCATTGTGAGAAATTTGTTCGTGACAGTTGGTGCATTCAAAAGTTAGGTACTGCAAAAAATCAGGGTCCCTAGAGGTGTCTATCGTTCACAATCACAGCAGGTAAAACGCAATTCTACCTTGGGTGGTCTAAAACGCAAACGAAATTAGCAGACGAAGCCATGCTCCGAGCCTATGGAACCGATTTTGTAGAATTATTCGAGGGGGGGGGGGACAAAGTTCATTATGATAAGGCTACATTCTACTAGGCCATAGGGTTACATGTTGAAAATCAATTTCGGGCCCACGTCTTTTTTACCTGCAACCGATACGACAATGCAAAGTAGCTAGAAATGAAGCGTGAACGATTTTCTTTCGATTTTCGCATTTAACAGTGTACGCCGTGAGGTTCGTTTTCAAGCTATTAAACATCTCCTGAACCTGTGCAAATCGAGCGATGGCTAAGCGCGGGATCGAATCCTGCTCCAGGTGATTTTTTTTTCTCGCAATTTGACTGAATTAGGAAACGACGTGAATAGTCACTGACTGTGGTTTATTTAACTATTATATAATTGGTATATAAGTAAGGAATAAATTACATATCCATTTAAAGGGAATATAGCACCTGGGCAAAGTATGTAGAATGATTCCTTCCTCTCGGCAGGAATGGAGCTCGAGGGACTGTGCGGTCAGATGTGATGTCTCTCGGCAGGAATGGAGCTCGAGGGACTGTGAGGTCAGATGCGATACCTCTCGGCAGGAATGGAGCTCGAGGGACTGTGCGGGCATTGGGATATGTTAGCTGCTGTGTGGTGTAATGTACTAACAGTGCATCTCCTGACGTTTTTTAATGTGTTAGCTAAGAATCATAAATAAATCAGGACTCAGTATCATTTTCCAGAGTAGATAGAACCCACGGGTACCTTTCGGTACCCGATCAAACACACACAAAACATTATGAGGAAGTTCATGGAAGATGATGATGGTCATGCCTGCCATCCGCTCCGTCGGTGGACCACCTACTTGAAGAGCTTCTGTCGCCGTCGCCGCTGCCTTTGTTGGGTGTAGCGGCGAATGATGAGAATCAGGACCGTGTTAACCACCACCAAAGCGACGACACCGCACCCGACTCCTGCCGGGGGAGGGAAGGGAGATCAGCCTGCCGCACCTGACTCCTGCTGGGGGAGGGAAGGGAGGTCAGCCTGCCGCACCTGACTCCTGCCGGGGAGGAAGGGAGGTTCAGCCTGCCGCAGCCGACTCCTGCGGGGGAGGGAAGGAGTCCGCCTGAACACACTGACTCCTGCCGTGAGGGAGGGATCAGCCTGCGCGCACCTGACATCTGCCGGGGAGGGAGGGAGTCACCTTGCCGCACCTGACTCCGCCGGGGGAGGGAAGGAGAGTCAGTCCTGCCCACCGATCTCCTTGCCGGGGAGGGAAGGGAGTCAGCCTGCCATTACCTTGACTCCCGGGGGGAGGAAAGGGAGGTCAGCCTACCACACCTGACTTCTGCCGGGGGAGGGAAGGGAGGTCAGCCTGCCGCACCTGACTCCTGCCGGGGGAGGGAGGTCAGCCTGACACACCTGACTCCTGCCGGGGGAGGGAGGTCAGCCTGACACACCTGACTCCTGCCGGGGGAGGGAAGGGAGTTCGGCTTGAAAGCAAGGAAGGGAGGTCAGCCTGCCGCACCCGACTCCTGCCGGGGGATGGAAGGGAGGTCAGCCTGCCACACCTGACTCCTGCCGTCACAACCACAACTAGGTCACCGTTCATATGCATCGGTTACCTGCTAATTTCGATATCTTTTTATTTAATAGATGTTATTTGTAGAAGATCGTCGGGCATATAATCACAACAAGCAGAATGCAAAATATATTTTCCACTTTATTGCGTAATAAATAAATACGCGAAAAGCCAACAGTTTGATAAGGACCACAAGGAGGTACTTGCAAGTATTGGTCGTTAGAAGTGTGGAACGCTTTCGCTTATCAACATATACTTGGAATATATTTTGGTAAGACAGCTTGCATGTTAAAAGTGATGAATTTACAATATATTTTGGACTTGTCTGCCAATTTCAAGTAATATTGTTTATGGGCAAAGGTTCATATTTTCCTTTAACCGCTAGTTTGGTCAAAAACCTGTCAACATCTGAGACACATTTTAAACAATATCATACAAGCAATATAATTCAACAAACTTAACACATAAAGTATGCGGGATCTTAACAATAATCGCTTATTGTCTTGAAAAATACGGTAAAACTACCATGCCACGACTGGATTTCCATTGATCAAAGTGATCCATGGCAACCACGCACCAATCTATAGCGAGTGATTTATTAAGTGGACTTCTGAACAGTATTTTTCACGCATGCAAATCGTGTCGCTCAAATTGCGAGGTTCTGTTGGAAGTGTCTGGACCAGTGGTCGCGAATAGAATGCAATATTTCAACGGCGGCGGCGTCGAACGGGCCGCCGAGTCGCGGCGGCTGGCTCCGGCGGGGAGGACAGGGGACGGCGATTATTGGGTACCGCCGCAGACCTCCGGCGGGGCGGACAGGGGACGGCGGTTATTGGGTACCGCCGCTGACCTCCGGCGGGGAGGACAGGGGACGGCGATTATTGGGTACCGACGCTGACCGAGCCGAAGAAAACACGATCGCTGGATACTGGAGACAAGCAAGTTGCAGCAATACCGAGACTGATCAGACAGAGGCCAGCTTTGCATCTTAGACCGACGATGAGACATGATAACAACCATGTCACGTCGTCAACCAATGGAAAATACCGATGTCTTACTGTCGTTGCTGCTATTGATATATAGGGTCCGGCATAAGTTTTTGCCTCTGCCTGCTCCAGTATTTATATCGTACCTACGTGATTATTGCAATCAAATATCTGCGTTCTTGGGCTCGATCTGCTTCTTAGATCCTTTGCCCGTGATAAATGGGTGTCGCAATCCGACGGCAAAGGTCAGGGCTGGTGAGCTGTGGCCAGGAATAACGCGACCTGTCTGCCTGGAATCCCGCCCAGAAAAGTGAAGGTCGAACACTTCGATCTTAGCGAGTGAAATCTGGCAATAGGCTAGGTCTGAGCCAGAATGTTACAGTCAAACGTAGCCGGCTAAGTGGGACATATTTCCGCACCATCCAGTGCTGGTGGCGATAATTTCAGACCTCATGAAGCATTGCTGATAGACTCAGGTCGGGCCGTCCGCCCACCATCTCCACTGTCATAAAAATTGTTCCCAAGAAAACAATTCAAATACAGAAAAGAAGACGATCTGAATTCAAAATCAGTGAGCATCAAAAATGGTCCAGTGACTCACCCGGAAGGGCTACCCAATCTCTGAAGGACTGTGGGGCTCCACAGGAAGCTCTTTGGCTTCGGCACTTTGGAACTTACTAATACTAAGGCCTGCAAGATGCACGTTAAGCCAAAAGTAACAGATCTCAAGTAGCTTACCGGCGTCAAACACTCTGCAAAGATGTGTCAATAATAAAAACAGTGGATGGGCCTGAAAAGCGGTGCTATTCAGCGAAGAATAGTTTACGGGCCATCCTCCAAATCCCCCAAACGACCCGGGTTTGAGCCGCCGAATGCAGCAAGTTGTCCATTGCGATTCGTCCGTCTCTAGCACGATTCCGCACGCCGAGATCAAAGTGTTCGACCTTCACTTTTCTGTGTGATTCCAGTGCAGACAGTTCGCTTTATTCTGACCACAGCTCACCAGCCCTTGACTTTAGATCGGATTGGGACCTGGAGGATGCCATATACCTGCACGGGCAAAAGGATCTAGGAGCAGATGCGAGCCCAAGAACGCAGATATTTGATGCAATATTCACGTAGGGTAACGAATTATAAACACGATACGATATAAAGCAGACAGAGGCAAAAACTTATGCCGGACCCTGTATATAGCTAGCGTAAAGATTTGCCGCGCTTGACCCGCGCTTGACCGGGGTCTCAGCCGAACACCATTGACCGGGGGGCAAATATTGCCTCTCTTGTTATTTCCGAAACCGATGATCGTAGCGAGACGTGCAAGGTGGTGTTCGAAATCTCTCATTAAGACGCATCTCAAACATAGTCGATTTTTTAATTGAGGTCACATATCAGGTCAAGATCCGGTCAAAGGTCAAAATCGAGACATTTTAGTTTATGGACCATACTTTCCATTCATAGCCTCTGATTGCGGCTATGATCACACAAAGTGCTCCCAAAGCTATGATACACATTCTGCATGAGCAAAAAGGCGATTTTTGACAAAGGTCAAGGTCAAGGTTAGGTCACAAACGGTCACTATTAGAAAAACATTTTCGAAAGTCATGTGGCAAATGTTTTATGGGCTGTTTTATACGTAAGAAATCAAAAAGTGACAATCAATTTTTACCATCTGAGCTCATTTTAAAAATTGAGTTGGTGTCAAAGCTGAGGTCAAATTCAGGTTAAATGAGGTCATGTTGAAATTGATATTTTTTATGGGCAAAAAGGCATATTTTCTAACCATTTTTTATCTCAGAAATAACAGTTGCCGACTGAAATTTGTCCTAAAACTTGTCAAAAAAGAAAAAAAATATGTTATTTCAAAATATTACGTCATCTGTTGCCATCTTTAGGGAGCCATTACTCACTCAAAAATAAAGATATTGCTTTAAAAATTGGTTTAGGTATTTCTCATATGTGAACTCTCTAATATATGTTCCGGTTTTTCGAACATCCTTGAAAATTTTGATTTTATGACCAATATTCCCATTTTTTAATTTTTAGGGTTAAAAACAAAATTTTCAAAATCCCAGATTGTTATTTTGTAGGCCATGACATTTTCGATTTTTAGTTTTTGATTTGCATTTTAGTCAAAATGTGGTCTTTGTACAGCCTATTCAAAATTAGTTGATTTTATCGTCAAACTCGTGTGTAGTGACGTCACAAAATTTGTTTTATGTCAAAAATTTATGTACGATTTTTCCTATTTTTCACAGAAGATGTCAAATTAATGTGAAGGAAGGCACGGCAAGTTTCACGTTGATAGCGAAATTGTGTTTTGAGCTATCGCGAAAACTCGTCACGGTCAGGGGGCAATATTTGCCCTCCCCGGTCAAGTGCAGGTTAAAGTTAACACGCACTCTGGAGGTTCTCTGATATTACACCCCTGGAGGGGATTTCGAGCCCCCCCCCCCTAAGATGTTGAAAACCATGCGACGTAACGACAAGCGGAAAATGGTGTTAGATAGCTTGAGAAAAGCTCTATCGAAAGAATGTCGGCCTTGTTTTTAGGTGAGATCAATATTGAGGTCTCAAGAGGTATTTAACTCTGCCGACGCCTCCACCTGGGGGAGGGTGTTTGAACACAGCCCCCCTCCCTGTTTTTTCAAAGATAGCGAAAAAACGGCGGCGGCGTAGCGCGCCGGAAATTTTGGCATAACTTAATCACGGATTTTTCCGGACATTTTGCGAAATTAAGTTTTCGTGCAGGTCAAGGTCAAAGGTCACCAGGTCAGGTCAAGTGACGCCTACCTACAAAAACGTTTGCCGTCGTCGCCATGACTAACAGTTTTCTAAGGGCATCGTATCACACTTTAGGATTACATTAGTCATTAGTTATCTACAAAATATGGTTTTCTTGTATTTTTTGTCACTCGGTGAACGGCTTGAGGTCGGGTCAATTTTGCGAATCTCCCCTATTATAAGTCAATGGAGAAATTAATCAGAATGCTTTCATTTTGTCGATGAAATAATCAGTTCCATTTCCTCTGGATGATGTTTATCATACTGAATTATGTTATGAATCCAAGTGCAGTTTGCTCAGGAAACATACGGGGTCAGTCTGAAGGGGTCATGCCGCGAGGGTCACAACACCTTTTTCGTCATAACTATTGGCCATTAAGATGAAATAGAGAACTGCCACTTACACCAGTGTTTTTGTCTCGTCAAGACAAACACATCTACTGATAATGCAAGCATGACCTACTTGGGTCACCATTATTGACCTTGCTGACGTTGTCATTTTTCAAGTTGACTAACCACAATAAAATTATTGTAACATATTTCAAATTCATATTCGACAAGACAAACACGATGAGCGTACAACAGTATGCCGTTATCTTTCTTAGATAAGAAGTTATTCACGAAAGTTATTTTTTTTGCAAAAATCAAGCCTTTACTTTGAACTTTTAAATCGACCTCTAGACCTTAACTATGACCTGGTCAAAATTTGAGGACATAGGTGCGATTGCGAAATTTCAATTGGATAGCGGATTGGTTTTTTTGAAGGCGCTATTCTGTTTCTAGATAGCATAGTGGGTTCCGAGATGATTTGGGGGTTTCTTGGAGCGGATTTTGTCCCTTAATTAAACTTGAAAATTTGACGCTTCGATGAGGGTCTGGTGACCTGAGTTTTGACGTGAGCGAAAAAAAGTCTCAAGTAGTTTCGAATGATTTTTGATACGGTTCGAATTGTGTCCTTTTGTTTTGGTCTACAATGCCTGGGACGCACAAGATTAGAGGGAGGGGGGGTGTTCAAACACCCCCCAGTCGGGCGAAGGAAATGCAGAGGCCCAGTGGGGCGCGGGTTAAGGTTATATTTTCAAGATTCTGGACATCGCTTTAGAAACCCCCTAAATATCTTGGGAACTTTGATAGCTAGAAACATTCGGAAAAGCTATAGAAAACTCTTAAAACCCGCGCACCGACGGGGGCGGATATCCGTCCCCCCGGAGGTTTTTCAGGAGTAGCGGAAAAACGGCGGCACGTAACGCCGCCAAATTTTGCACAACTGTTTGGGCATCAATTACTCACACTTTCTTAAAGTTTTAGTTGTGACCTAGCTTTCAAGGTCACATTGTCAGGTCATATTAAATTACCTGACCTTAACTCACGTTTTTGAAAGTTTGACATGCCGAAGCCACAGTGGTGAACCAAGCAGTTTAAAACTCTCTTTGTGTGATATGGACTTATATATCTACAATTCGTATTTCTCGAATTTTTAAATATCGGTTACCTGAGGTCATGTCAATTTCGTGACCTCTCATTATAAGTCTATGGGGAAAATTGACATGCAAACCAATCGAGCAAATCTAGCTAAATATTAGTCAGTGTTCATCAATATTATTATTTCGGAGCTAAGCAGAAGAATCCATGTTGTAATTTTCTTCCGTGACCTCTTTGAGGTCAAATCCAATGTGCCCGAAGGGCATACGATTTTTGCACAATAACTCATCTTCCATGTGAGGTAGAGCTCCATAGTTTTCACAATTCTATTTCTTTTGTCGACCTCCTTCGAGTGATTTAAAATTTGACTTCACCTTGACAAAACCTCAGGTCAGGGTCAGGTATTTTTTTATCTGGGTATTGATTAAGGGATTCTGGCTCTCTCGCGATCCAGAGCTGTATCTTATAATGGGTCTTCGACAGATTAGTCATAGATGGGTGTTGAAGATCAGATAGATGGTGTAAGGGTTCCGGGGCCGGATCGAAGTGCTGTCGGACCTCAGACCGATATATGCATGTGGCTTGGTACTGTCTGTGCATAATTTGGATCTTGTTTAGTGGCGCCTCGGCGCGGTAAGCACTCTGGTATAAGATAGAAACCGCCTCAGAGTGATTCTACGTTGGCAAGACTAACAGCATGCTCCTAAGCTTTTATAAAAGTTAATTAAGGCAACAACTTTTCTCCCGGACAAATTGAAAGCTTCGTGACCGATTTGTAGACACCTCGGAGCCTACATTATTGACCCGCTATCGCCCTCATCTGAGGGAACTATGCAGAAGAGAAATGTTTACAAGGGAATTTGCCTGTGGTTTTTAACGGAAATGCCTAGCTATTTTAGTTTACTTGAGCTAGCCTGGATTACATCGTTGGAGACCAAAAATGCTCATTTACTCGCAATATGGAAAAAAATATTTGACCTGTTTTTGACCTCTGTGACTCTCCAATTACCTGATAAAAAATAATCTCTATTATTTTCGCCCCCTAGTAGGGGAGAAGGGGGGCACGTTCTGTGACGCAAGTGTCACGCATACATTTTTCTTCGCGGGGTTTCTCGTGACATCCACCGCAGTATAATTTGGTTGTTTTCGTAAACATATGTTCTTTGTGCTTGCAACTGGACCGGTGTCATTCGAAGGAGCCTATCGAGGTGGGTAAGATGGGATTATTAGGCGTAGTCAGAAGGCTCACAGCGCGTCAACAAAGATCCTGCGACCATTGATGGTCCATTTTGGAAAAGTTTGTTTTTCGTGGAACAGAAATTCCCATTTTTTTATAAGTGAATCTAATATTTTGGTTTTGTGGCATTCAGAGTAATTTTATAAGTTGTCTTTTGAATGCGTGTCATGGGTCCTATGAATGGACGTCCCGAGAATAATGGTTCGTGGCTGGAGCAGTTATCTGCCCAAGTCTCTCTCCCCCAAGTTTTCAGTAAAAAAATCAAAAAGATGTGACATGTGGTGTCGTAGCAAGTGGGGCTAGTTCTGTCACCCAATCTGGGCAGGGAGGTTCTGTCATGAATCTGTTCATGAGTTCCTGTCGATCGCTTATAATCGACCATCAAAAATTGATTGCCTGATTCTTTACAGATATGGTACACCCAAACTGCAAGCCGTAAAAGAATGCGGTGGTGCCTGTATATTGCGTTCAACGAGCGCCCATAATTACGTTAACTGCGGGGGGCATGATGTCTTCTGCACCCCCAGAGATCTCGAGAACTGCTAGGCGCCGGTTTCGATGGGAATAACACCATTCGATTCGTCCGTGACAGTCAATCTGGTCTTTTTTTTAAAACCTCGCATAAACGCTTTTTTGTTCAAAAAATGGGGGGCCAAAGGGCAACGTCACTTCAAAAATATGATGTTTTTTAATAGGTCATTGTAAGCCTGGTCATTCGACCGAGATTTTTTCATGCAAAAGCGTTTTTTTGAGCTTCTAATGTCATGGTCTTTAATGTATGAAAGGAAAAGTTCAAATGAAAAATCATAGGCGTACTCAGGGAACTCCTGATTCGTGCATGATAACCAAAGAAAACGCAAAAATTGCAGTGGTTTGGGATCAGTATAGTAGCGTCATTTTCCTACACTGTTGATGGTGGCGATTGAATGAAACCTCTCCTCCCGCCCTGCAGGGGCAGAGCCAAAAATGACCGTTCGGTTGATAAGAGGAGTGCCCGCATCAATGACAGAATGTGCCCCCATAGGTTGAAGAACGTGCCCGTATAATGGTGGGCAGGTTCTGACTTCTGTCAAATGAGTCATGTGCAACAAATATCGACACTGGTGGAAAACCAAACCTGAGATACCACTTGAACTCCTAAAAACGATTTGAAGCCTATTAATGTAATGTAACAGTATTGGAAAGTATACAACACCAACTCTGGAGAAGTGTTGCCCGCCAGGGCCAATTAGCAAAATAAGTGACAGAACGGTGCCCCGGTCTCTCCCTACTTCTTTCACGGCCATACTTATTCGCCGTTTTCCGTTTATCGTCTAGGTTGCCGTAGTTTTCGAGATCTTCTGCGGGTGGGCGGTTATCTGCCCCCCTGTCGGCTTCTATAGGTTTGTCAGACCTCCCGTTGGTGCGCTGGGGTTGCTAAGATATGAATATCACCCAGCGTGTTCTCAACATTGAGATCAGGTTAATATTTTAGTCGTCAAAGCTCAAAAAGGTTATTCTCTGGCAAAACTTCTTTTTCTTCTCGCAAATATCGTTTCACCTAATAAAAAAACAGTACAGTCAACGCCAACATATTTGTCTAGTCCAGGCCCTTCGAATAATATTCATGTTGACCAGGCTAGGTCAACTCATAAATTTGACCTCAGATCAATAGCGGTGGCATAATTAGGTCATGTTACATATTAGGAGACGTGTCTCGAAGATAAAAAACATATTTATGCCTGTTCAACTTCTCTATCATATTTCTGTCGATAGTTATTTGCAAAAAAAAATGTAGGTAACCTCGGATGGCCTTAGCTAACACTGTATTGAGCAAAAATTGCACCTGGATTAAACAAATATATCTTATGATACCATGATCCAGAAGGAATTCAACTGGTATTATGCATATCATTGGACTATAAGGCATTCACATATTTCCGCTTTGTCTTATTTTGGGGAGGTCACGAAATTACCCCGTCATTATGAACCGATATAACAAAATCCTAGATATACAAATTGTGGGCACGTATAACCTCATGAAGTCCTGTAAGTTTGAAACCAATCGGTAAAAAACTGTGGCTGTAGTACAATCGCAAGCTTTTGGAGGTGTGGTCATCACGTGCCTAATCTGGTGACCTGACCTGAGACGACCCGAGGTCAAGAACAGCACATCAAGTGGGTAGCTGATTTATGAACAGTTGAGCAAAAAAACGGCGGCGTTAAAACCTTAGGGATGGGCGGATGTGGTCTCCCCCCTCGATGGCGTATATAGAATGGTTTACTATGAGCAATATCAGCACTAAAATGTGCACCAGTGTGACTGAAAGGGGAATTTGGATAGATAATCACAAATGATTTGTTTTATCCCGAGTACGTCGGTTTCAGTTATGTTCAACACTGAAACAGTGGTGACTTCCGTCGCTTCTCTGAAGTCAGATTGACATTACACAAAAATAAACTTCTCGTTTCCGTTATAGTTGATGCCTTAGGCATGTAACGTTTCTTTCGTCGCTTTTCAGAAGTCAGATTGATATTACACAAAAATAAAGTTCTAGTTTCCGTCATAGTTGATGCCTTAGGCATTTAATGCATGCAAGGCATGTAATTGTATGGTAAAAACCGACCTCGCTTTGCTACCCCGGGGAATCTTGTTCTGGAATCCTGCAATGTTTAGCATCGGAATTACGATATCTAATCAGCTTAATATAAACATGATAATAGTGTCGCTTAGATGCATAGGTAGGTGTACCCGTGGGGGTTTCCAGGGGTTAAATGATATTACATACGACAGCAAGAAAAACAGCAACAACACGAACGGCTAAACATTTACTAGTAGGAAAACCTTTATCTGTCCCATCCATTGGAGTTTCCATAGGGAAAATGTGAAGGACAATAAATCTAACCCCCGGAAAGCAAAATAAATCACAAATATCTCCGCTACAAAACTGTTTTACGCAAGGAACGAAGCGAGAGCCAGCTCTCGTCACAGTTCAGCAGATCCGTGACACGGGCGTTGTATTCCAGTGACGGACTCCAGGCGGGCGCTGTATTCCAGTGACGTCACGCCTATCCCGCGTGCCAGTCCTCGGTCCGGCGCCGCGGCCAAACTGAGCGTCCTGCAGCCGCCGACCAAACCCCGGCTCAAAATCATCGCTAACCGAATAAACAGTGTCCGGCGGCCGTACCAAGCAGAATATTGGATGAGGCGCCGTGGTCCGCGGGGAGGCGAGCCGGACTGTGATAACTGACGGCAGCTCCACGGTCGGCCGCCACTACCGCCGCCGGCTCCGACTCCGACTCCGACTCCGACTCCGACTCCGACTCCGACTCCGACTCCGACTCCGACTCCGACTCAGGACTCCAGTATGGCAGCAGGGTCGGCTCGCTGGCAGCCAACGGCTCTGTGAGCAGAGACACACGCAGTCAGCGGCTCTGTGAACAGATACACACGCAGTCAGCGGCTCTGAGAACAGATACACACACAGACAGCGGCTCTGTGAACAGATACACACGCAGACAGCGGCTCTGTGAACAGATACACACGCAGACAGCGGCTCTGTGAACAGATACTCACGCAGACAGCGGCTCTGTGAACAGATACACACGCAGTCAGCGGCTCTGTGAAACAGATACACACGCAGTCAGCGGCTCTGTGAACAGATACACGCGCTGACAGCGGCTCTGTGAACACATACACATGCAGACAGCGACTCCGTGAACAGATACACACGCAAACAGCGGCTCTGTGAATAGATACACACGCAGACAGCGGCTCTGTGAACAGATACACACGCAGACAGCGGCTCTGTGAACACATACACACATATACACACACACACACATATACACACACACACATATACACACACACACACATATACACACACACATATACACACACACACACACACATATACACACACACACATATACACACACACACACACACACACATAACACACATCACACCATATACACACATCACAATATACACACACCACATAAACACACACACACACATATCAAAACCCCCAACCCCCAACAAAACACACAAAAAATACACAGCACACATATTACACACACACACAGTATATACACACACACCATATACCACACACACACATATCACACACACCACACATATACACACAACACACATATATACAAACACATACAACACATCCACACACTCACCACATACACACACATACACACACATTACCACATACCACACATTCACACACATACACACACATACACACACATACACACACAAACACACACATACACACATACACACACATACACACATCATATCACCACACATACAGCACACATAACACACACATACACACACATACATCACACATACACACACAGTGCACAGCCATACACACGACCAAACACACACACATACATCACACATAGCACACACATACACACACAAATCACACATACCACCACACATACACACACACAGTACACACACACATAATCACGATCACATACAGCTGACACAGTACAAACACATACACACACACATATCACACACACACATACACACACACACATATCACACACATAACACATACACACATACACCACACATACAGACACACATACACACACACATACACTACACACACATACACCATTCCACATACACACACAGCATACACACACACACATACACACACATACACACACCATACACACTACAGCCTATACATACACAGCACATACACACTCATACACACACATACACCACTATACACACACATACACACACATACACACAACATACACACACATAACACACTATACACACAAGCATACACACACATACAGCACACAATACATGCACACATACAACCACTAATACCCACATACACACACATAACATGCACATAGCACACGAACATACACACCACATACACACCTATACACACCTATAACACACACAGTACACACACATATCACTACAGCATAACACACATACTCACACATGCACACACATGCACACACATGCACACACATGCACACACATGCCACACATGCACACACATGCAGCACACATGCACAACATGCACACCCATTGCACACATGCCACACATTGCATCACATACACACATACACACATACAACAATAACACATACACACATACACACATACACGACATACACACATACACACATACACACATACACACATACAGTTAGACACATACACACATAGCACACACCATATCACACATAACACACATACACACATACACACATACACACATTACACATATACACATATACACTTAAACACATATACACATATACACATATACACATGCACAGGCACACGCACACGACATGCAAATGCACATGCACATGCACACGCAACATGCACACGCAACACGCACATCGCACACGCCCACGCACACGCACACGCACACGCACATGCACACGCACACGCACATGCACACGCACACGCAGATGCACACGCACACGCAGATGCACACGCACACGCAGATGCACACGCACACATACACACACACACGCAGATGCACACATACACACACACACACAGATGCACACAGATACAGGGGTGGATCCAGCCGCTCAGTTGGGGAGGGGGGGGTGCAAGCAAATTTGGCTTTCTGATGCCAAAAATATTTAATCTAAAACAATCATAGTTTGAACAGGGTGACGTCGAGAGCCGATGAAAGACAAGCACTGTTTTGGAGAAGACCTTGTCATCATGAACTGTAGGTAAACACAAACGGAAGGATGAAAAAATCGACAGCCATACAGTAATGTTATACGGTATTATCACCATACTATAACCTCGCCCGACGTGGGTGGAGAATATCAAGCCTCTTCCCCCTTCCAGGCTTCCAGGAGTAGCGGGAAACAGCGGCGCGTAAGCGCCGCTAAAAATTTCCGCAGTAGCTACTTAAAACATCAATTATTCGCATTTTCAGAGGTTGCAAATCTTACGAACTTGCCACGTGCGAAAGGTGACCATGTGCAACTTAAATGAGCTGTTGTGAATTATTTGTATTTTTAAATCATCAACTTTTTAGTTATTAGGTACATAATGATATATAAATGTTAAATATATTTGGGGTAATCCTTAAATACTTGTGATTTGTAAATGGTTTTGGTACTATTCAAATCCCTGAAATAAAATGCATTGCCAGAGCAAGTTTGAACAAGTCAAAAGACATTGATGACGTCAAACATTGCAGTTCAATCGCACACGACAGAAACATCCAGAACAGCTCTGCGCTCCAGCAGTCCTCACCGAATGTGAAGCTGACCACGTTGGAGGTGATGGTGGCTGCCTGCAGCGGACAGCTGAGCCGCAGACTGTACGTCCAGTCGCCGGCGGGCAGGTGCAGACTGAAGGTGCGCTCCTGGTGGCGCAGTCCGGTCAGCACCAGCAGCTGCCGACCCCCGGAGGTGCTGTACAGCAGCCGGCAGCCGCTCACATTCAGCTGTCGGGCAAACCAGCTGCAGTTGGCGACAATCCATACGGTCAGCACCAGCAGCTGCCGGCCCCCAGAGGTGCTGTACAGCAGCCGGCAGCCGCTCACATTCAGCTGCCGGACAAACCAGCTGCAGTTGGCGACAATCCATAATATACGTACAAATAGAGCATGATGTGAAGTGTCTGTTACGAAAGGTTTCACAAATAATATTATAAGCTTGCCTACAATCTACATATGCACATGTATGAACAATAAAGATGCATTCAAAGTGTGTAACTACAGTAGCAAAAGATCTGTAGAGTATTTTATTCCGCAAAGGCACGGTATTCAAAGCTTGAGCTGGCTGAAAAGTATGGTAGGTATCTTTTCACCGGAGGTGCATAATTGAAACACTCAGAGCTTACCACTGTCTCTCTGACAATGCCCCAATAAACAGCCTCGCATGTCACCGCGCTCACAAGCCGTCCATAAAGCGGCGGCGAGATTACACCACTGATGGCTGACTGCACTCACCGCCACTGCCAATAAGGCTGATTATCACCGCCACTGCTATAAGAGCTGACCCTAGCTCTGCCACTTGCCAATAAGGGCTGAATTATCACGCCACTGTCTATAAGAGCTGACGCCTTTACCGCCATACTGCAATAAGGCTGATTCTCACCGGCCACTGCTATAGGAGAGCTGAACCTCTTACCGCCACTGCCAAGCAGAGCTGACTCTCGACCGACACTGCCACGAACTGACTTCACCGCCACTGCATAAGCTGACTCTCACCGCCACTGCCAGACGTAAGCTGACTCTCACCGCCACCTGCAAAGAGCGAGCTGACTCTCACCACCGTCACTGCCAACAGAGCTGACTCTCACCGCCACTGCCAACAGAGCTGACTCTCACCGCCACTGCCAATAAAGCTGACTCTCACCGCCACTGCCAACAGAGGTGACTCTCACCGACACTGCCAACAGAGCTGCCATTAGAGATGACTCTTACCGCCACTGCCAATAAGGCTGACTCTCACCGCTACTGCCAACAGAGCTGACTCTCACCACCACTGCCAATAAGTCTTATAATCACTGCCACTGCCATTAGAGCTGACTCTCACCGCCACTGCCAACAGAGCTGACTCTCACAACCACTGCCAACAGAGCTGACTCTCACCGCCACTGC
>VOPJ01008099.1:0-102097 GCA_014673585.1 Semibalanus balanoides
CATGGCAACGTGGAGACGGAAGCATTGGTTTCCAGATGCATATATTTACTCGTTTCTTGTGGATGGAATAAGATTGATTAGATGGTGCTTTTATGGTTTCAGGACAGCGCAAGGGACGATTAATACATAAGATAAACTTGGAGAATTACAGGTAGTTGCAAACTACATAAATTGGCCCACGAAGAAGCGCAAAGAATCCGTCTGAAATACACACAGATCTAGTAATTTTGAATGGGACACACATTTATGAATCCCCTTAGTAATTTTGAACAGGACACACACATTTTCGATTTCCCGAGTATTTTCATTCAACAAGATTTCATTCAAACAAGTAAGTGCAGCGTAACACATTCAACCACATGCTTTATCAGCACTTTCGCAACACCAGACTATCACAATTACAACTCACCTTGTCAGAGGAGTCGTGCCGCTGTTGGTTGGCAGCCGCAGCCGGACGTGACTCCTTTCCGTCCGAGTCGGAGTCGGAGTCAGACTCGGAGTCAGAGCCTCGGCCGACTCTCCGGACCTCTGTCTCCTTCTCTGGAGTCGGCTGCCGTTCCGATGCCGCAGACTTGGCGACCTTGGCGTCTCCCCGCCGGTCCTGACTGCCGCTCCTGTCTGGACCACGAGTGGGCCTCTCTTTGCTTCTGTCTGGACCGCGAGTGGGCTTCTCTCCGCTTCTGTCTGGACCGCGAGTGGGCCTCTCTTCGCTCCTGTCTGGACCGCGAGTGGGCCTCTCTTCGCTCCTGTCTCGACCGCGAGTGGGCTTCTCTCCGCTTCTGTCTGGACCGCGAGTGGGCCTCTCTTCGCTCCTTTCACGACCGCGAGTGGGCCTCTCTTCGCTTCTGTCTGTACCGCGAGTGGGCCTCTCTCCGCTCTTGTCTTGACCGCGAGTGGGCCTCTCTACGCTCCTTTCACGACCACGAGTGGGCCTCTCTCCGCTCTTGTCTTGACCGCGAGTGGGCCTCTCTCCGCTCCTTTCACGACCGCGAGTGGGCCTTTCTTCGCTCCTGTCCCGGCCCCGAGGGCTTTTGTCACGGCCTCTTTGACTCCTGTCGCGGCCTATGGGGCTCTTACCACGGCCCATCGGGCTCCTGTCACGGCCCCTCGGACTACTTCCTCGACGCCTCGGACTTTCTCGGCCCCTGGGACTCCTGTCCCGGCCTCTAGGACTGCTGTCCCGGCCCTTTAGGGCTGCTGTTCCCGGCCCTTAGGCGCTGCTGCTTCGCGCGCCTTTAGGACTTCTATCGCGGCCTCCTGGACTTACCCACTCCCGGGTCTTTGGACTTACATGCCCGGGTCTTGGGACTACATTCCGGGCCTCTGGACTTACATCCCGGGCCTTGGGACTTACATCCCGGGCCTTGGGACTTACATCCCGGGCCTTGGGACTAACATTCCGGGTCTTGGGACTAACATTCAGGGCCTTGGGACTAACATCCCGGGCCTTGGGACTAACATTCCGGGCCTTTGGACTGCCATCTCGATTTGCCGGGCTTCTATCTCGATTTCTTGGACTCCTGTCTCGCTCGCCCCTCTGTCCTCTCCTCTGCGACTCCTCTCCGTCTCGCCCACCTCCCCTGTCCCGTGCGTCTCTTCTGTCCCGCGTGTCTCCTCCGTCCCGGTCATCCCTTCCATTCCGTGCATCCCTTCCATTCCGTGCATCCCTTCCATCCCGTGCATCCCTTCCGTACCGGCGATCACTCCCGTCCCGGCCATCTCTCTTCTCCCGTGCCTCCCTCCTTTCTCTCTCCCTCTCCCCGTCCCTCTCCCGGCCTGCCCCGCTCGGGGTCGGCCTCTCGGCGGCCCGCGGCGCGTTTCGCTCTAGTCTCCTGTCACGGTCTCGGCTCGGGGCCGGATCAGACCCCCGCCGCCGGCTCTCGACCTCCGCACCGCGACGGCCACGCTCTTCCTGGCCGGCCGGACGTCGAACGGCGGCCGGCTCGCGGCGCTTTGAGTTGCCGCGACGGGGCGAAGCGTCCGAATCGCTGTCGTCGCTGTCGCTGCTACTGCTCTTCGATCTGGGTGCGGGTTCGATCTTTTTGGTGGCGCTCTTGGCTGGAGCTCGGTCATCTTCTGAAGAGCTGCTGTCGGTGTCTTGACGTTTCTTGGCAGGTTTCTTCTGGGCATCGCGCTTACGATTTTTGTTTTTCTCGTCGTCTGAATCTTCAGAGCCGCTGTCACTTGTTTTGTCACGTGGTTCGCTTTTGACCTTTATGCTCTTGGCTCGCTTGGGACTTTCCTCGTCGCTTGAACTTTCGGTTTCATCGCGTTTTTTGCGCCGGCGTTTGCTTTTGGCCTTCTTGGCTTTGCTTGTTGAGCCGACATCTGAAGAATCATCTGAGTCACTACTCTGCGCCTTCTTTTTGCTTCGCAATTTACCCTTTTGTTTCTCTTGCTCATCTGAAGAATCCGAGTCGGTGCTTGAGTCACGCCTCTGTTTGCGCTTCTTATCCTCCATCTTTCGTTTATCTTCTTTTCTTGATACGTCTGAATCGTCTGAGTCTGAGCTGTCACTTGCTGGTTTTCTGCTTGGCTTCTCCTTAACCTTGCTCTTTGCAGCTTTCTCTGACACATCACTATCACTCGAATCACTGGAGTTGTGTGATTTTCCAGCGCGACGCTTCTCAGCCTTTCCAACGCTTCCCTTACCCTTCCCCCGCGACGCCTCCGAATCGCTGTCACCGCTACCCCTCCCACCACCGCGGGACTTCCTCTTCACCTCACGCCGATCCCTGCTCTTCCCCGCATCGGAGTCGCTGCTGTCACTGCTGTGGCTGCTGCACCCGCGCCGGCCACCGCGATCCCTCCGCCTGTCCCCAGCCCGCCGTCTCCCCGACTCCCGGCTGCTGCTGCGTCTCCTGTCTCCTCCCCGCCTCCGGTCGTGGCTGCGAGCCGGCGGAGACGCGCGTCTCCTACCGGCGACGGGTCGTCTCCTCTCCGCGCTCGTCTGCCGGCCGGACCGTCTCCTGTCGGTGCTCGACTGCCGGCCGCGGGTCGGTGGGGAGACGGACTGGCTCTGCTGGCCGCGCTTCCAGTGCCAGCTGGTGTTGCGTTCCCGACTGGTGCTCTTGCGACGGCGGCGGTCTTCACTGGTGGACGGCCGGCGTCGACGGTCACCGCTGCTCGACAGCGGCTGTCGACGGCGCGGCGACTCGGGACTGCGCCGCCGCTCCCGGGTAGAGGGCATCTCGGATGGCGACCTGGAATGAGTGCAGCTGGTTGTATGTGCCGTTACCGGTCAGCCTGGCCTACAGGCAGTTTCTGGCCTTAGACCTAGCCTACCACTGCCCACATTTGAAGGGTAGATACAGTGTTGGATTTTTTGTTCTATGACCTGGTTCTGGAGAGTAAAATCTATATGTGGAGAGTATATTTGTCATAAAATTAAAAGCAAGATTTCAATTTTAAGAGAAAGAAAAACATGTAATAGCTATTAGGTCCTTGTGATGAAAAAATTATTTTATTTTCACAACAATGTTGGTCAAGTGAAATCAAGTGAAGTGAAAGTGAAACAAGTGAAAAATATATCAAGTGAAAAGAGAGCAAATTTTCAGAAAAAATATAAGAAAACAAAATCATTTGGACCAAAAAGTCAAGAAAATGACCAAAACTCCAAGGTTGGGTGGGTATGGCTGATGGTGACCCAAAATTAACACACATGGTATAATCTGGTTCCCACAGAAGCCTGCTGTTTTGCTGTGGTTCCTAGCTGCTGTTCCAGTTTACTCTAGTTCCTAGCCTAGACTTATTTATATGAATAGCAGATTCAAAGGCATCAGGACAGCTGTGCCCACAGAATTTTGATATAAACAATAAAATAAGGCACTTCAAGCTTAAAACAGATATGCTAACCATCAAACTCTAATGACAAAATGTTGTGTCCATTCACGTTTTACAAATAATTTAACATGATATCTGAGTAGGATTGGATGGTATTTTAGGGTGTTAAAAAGTGTAGTGGTAAGGTAGAGCTAGTAAATGATAAAATATTCTGAATGATCACAAATTAACATATAATGAATAAGAACCTTTTGAACCTTGAGCAAACAGTTGATTAGCAGACATGAGGACTATTTGAAATAAAATCTGGATTGGGACTGGGGTAGTCAAAATTAATCAGCATGTGTATAATGCATCCAGTGTCATTCATATGTGCACTCACATATTGTTCAGGCAATGACCAATATGGACTACCCACATTTGTAGCATTATCACACAATTTGTGAGGATGTGCTGCCCCAGCATCATGACAATGTCAATGTTAGAACCTAGATATGCTAACTACCATATTGTTGGAAATGTCCAAACATGAATTGTGCATGTGATAGTAGTTGGTACCATGTGATAGTGCAATCGCATGTAATCTGCAGAAATTAGCTCTAGGTTTTGCATCATCCTCAAATTCAAATTAGGTACTCATGGTCTGTCCAGTCCACAGGCTTCACTTAACCTCAGACAAGGCCAATACCACTGAGTACTGACCAAAGGTCATCCAAGCTAGGGGAAAATGTGAGCATTGTGAGCACAAAAACATCTGAAACCCATCTTGCCAGGGTGAATCAGACTGTCGGCCGAGTCACCACACTCAGACATCAGAGCCTATCTGGTGGATCATGGGCGTAGGAACGCAGGGGGCTGCGGGGGCCATGGCCCCCTCACCTTTGGCAAATTTTGTGGTGCTAAAATCAAAAATTATTTTACGTTGTTTACACAAATTTAAGAAGCGCAATAGATTCGCAAAGATTTGAAATACTCAAAAATGCATATAAATCCTGTGTAGAGGGATTGAGTTCCCCCTCAAAGAAGAGATCCAAAGTTTTGCTGGCCAACTCACTTTTTTCACGTTCATACGCTACTGAGGTGGACAAATACAATCTAGCACATATAATATAAATATAGGCATGTTAAAAGGCTCAATAAGTGCGTTAAGTATTACAGTATTATTACATTTATTTTACATAAACAAGCTTTGGTCAATGAAAATTTTCCAATATTGAGATGGCAGATCAAGATGATCATATGGTCGATTCAGAGTCGACGGACAACACCATAAGAACACAAATATAACCTATAGGTGCTTAAATAACGATGGAAAATTAATTTCAAGCAAAACACCATACCTTCTATCTTCGCAAAATGAAGCGATCACGCCGGGCAGCAACGTAGACCACGAACCACGGCTCGTTCTAAAAGCTAGCGGATCCGAAACTTTGCTCACGCGGCTTGCGCGTTGCGCAAGGATAGCGTTACCGGTTGGGTTTATCGGGTTAATCTTTATGGAGGCTTGCTAATTTATCGTCCATATATTTTAAAATTATAACGTATGTAGCTTTCATATAAAGTTGAATTATATAACATATTTTTTTTATTTGAATGAAATAACGTAAATATTTTACAAAATTGCCAAATTACAGAAACTATTTGCACAGGTTAAAAATAAAAACGCTAGGTTCAATAAAAAACAAGGCACAGAGTAAATTTGGATGGTGATTTTGGCGCAACAAAGACAAACATTTGTATCTAAGGCAGTGTAATTTTCAACAACGTTCAAGAATATCCCGGGACGTCTGGATGGTGGGTGTGTTGAATGCATGTTGTTGTATTTGCTGTTTTTTGTTTGACTTATTTAATTTTTTTATGTTAAACAATGATTATATTTCTTACTGCAATATAGTGAAAATCATGCATTGTCAAGGATGAGTTGTAGTGTATCATTTCTGGTCATTGAAAGCTGAAGTTGATCAGTTATTTCAAGTTTTCATATCGCTGCTTATGGAGGTAATGTTCACTATTAATTTGATAATTATTTTGGGCAGGGACCTATACATTTGGGTATAAGTACAATCTTCAGACATCTAGGGTCTGTTCCCGTCACACCTCCAACCTGCTCCAACTGCCTTTAACCTCCTCTAACTTTGACTTCCTCCGGTTGTTCCTTCCGCTGCTACTAGTTGCTCCAAGCTCATCCAACTTTGCCCCAACCCCCTTTAAACTCCTCCAATCTGCTCCCAAATTTGAGGTGATATTACTGGAGGAGGTTGGAGGAGTTATATGTTTATGGTGTGACTGATATATTTGTTAAAGGGACTGTCCCACCTTTTCAAAAGTTCTCAAATGTACGCTGCATGTGGTGCTAATTATTAAGTAATTGCTGCCGAACACGATTATGACATTTGTTTTTCACTAACAGTGCTTAATTTCATAAAAAATATGTTTTAATATTTGGGCTGATGACGTCATATGAAGGATTTTTGGGGAATAGAGAAAACGTCACGCTGCTATATGTATGACTAGTGTATGGCTTATGTACAGCCAAAATGTAAAAACAAGTCGACTTCAAAACATTGGGTAAAGAGAGATTGACGACAGTCGATTAAGAACCCTAATGCTAATACACTATAGGGTTCTTTGTTGGAGATGTCAAAACCAAAACTCAAAATTTCTTTGTGATTCGACCTCAGTGCGTTGTTTTAACTTATACCATACATTTAAACATACATAATTTCAATGCCAAGCATGGAAAATGCTATCTCAACTCAAATATAATTTAAGGACCTGCTCCTCTGAACTCCACCTGTCTTCGAAGTCCTTCTCTGGATGAACGTGGAGTTCAGCCCTGCTGCCATTAGAGAGAACTGCTTGAAGCTTCAAGCCAGACAGTGCACCCGGCCGGACGGACTTCACCCCCGAATCCTACGGAGACAGCGGCGGCGATGGCGGAGCCCTGGGCGCAGCTCTTCCGCTCTTCACTGGAACTTCAGCCGTCTCCAGCGACTTGGAGCATGGACGAATCGTCCCTATATCAAGAAAGAGGTCCTAAGCAAATGTCCAGCTAACTACAGACGTAACCCTGACGCGGTTCCGTGCAAGTCCTCGAGTCGTTGATTCGTGACCAGCTGATGATCACCTCAGCTCAACGGGAGCAGCTGAATGGTGCACAGCATGGTTTTTTAGGCGGAATAGATCATGCTGCACCAGCTCCTCGAAAACCCTGGATGAGTGGACCAGCATGCTTGACAGGGTTGATCCAGTCGATGCGTCTACTTAGATTTCAGTAAGGCGTTCAACTCTGTGCCTCATCAAGCGACTCCTCCTGAAAGCTACGCTCCTGCGGTCGGCGGAAAACTTCTGAACTGGGTGGAAGCGTTTCTGACCGGGCGACGACAGCGGGTGAGGTGACCGTCAATGGCCAGATCGGACTGGGCAGCGGTTAGCAGCGTGTTCCACAGGGAACCGTGTTAGGGCCGCTGTTATTCATCATTTCGTCACGCCGCGGAGAGGTGCTGTCATCCGTCAAAATGTTCGCGGACGACACGAAAGTCTACAGGAGCGTCAGCCAGGCCTCGGACATCCGAAGTTCTTCAGAGTGACCTGGACGCCTCTCCGAATGGTCAGATCGATGGCAAAAGCTTCCCTTCAACCGCGATAAATGCAAGGCTCTGCACCTGGGAAGACGCAATGTCAACCACGTGTACCGCATGCGGGACGTTCAGCTGATCCAGACATCAGTAGAAAAGGACCTGGGGGTTCATGTGGACTGTCAACTGAAGTTCCGAGAGCAGGCGGCTGCAGCTATCTCCAAGGCGTCGCGCAAAAAAAAACAAATTGGCAGTCATACGTCGATCCTTCAGCGTCATCGACGAAACCACCCTGCCGTTACTGTTCCGGGCGATGGTTGCGACCTCAACCTAGAATACGCCAACACGGTCTGAGGGGCCCTATTCAACCGGAATGATCATTAAGCCATCGAGCGTTGCAGAGGCGAGCCACAAGACTGGTCGCCAGCGTCCGTGACCGCCCGTACGAGGAGAGACTACGGGTCCTCAAGGCTCAAACTGCCGTCGCTATACTATCGCCGTCGCCGTGGCGATATGATCACGGTGTATCAGGTGCTGCGGCAGGGAGTGGACGTTTGATGCACGAAGTTCTTCACCACTGCAAAACTTCTGTACTACCCGGGCCCCAGTTGAAGCTGCTGAAGCCTAGGGCAGTTTCCAGGGTCCGACGGAACGCCTTCAGCGTGCGCGAAATCAACGAGTGGAACGCGCTGCCGCCCTCGGTGATCGACGCCCCCAGCATCAACGCTTTCAAGGCTAGACTGGACAGACATTGGGTACAGAGATGTACACTATCCACATAAACGACTGATAGAAGAGAATCATTGCTAAGAAGATCAGAATTGTCCGGATCCGTGAGGCCAAGTGGCCTTCTTAATTCCGTACTATATAAGTATAAGTATAAGTATTAAGGTGGGACAGTCCCTTCCCTTTAATGTCAACAGATACCCAACCTTTGACGCAAACAGCTAATACCTCCTTTAAACTCTTCTGATTATTCATGTGGCAGCTCCCACAATGCTGCTCCAACTTGTTCTTAACNGTGTGGGTGATGGTGTGGGTGATGGTGTGGGTGATGGTGTGGGTGATGGTGTGGGCGATGACGTGTGTGACGGTGATGGTGTGGATGATGGTGTGGGTGATGGTGTGGGTGATAGTGTGGGTGTGGAAGAGAGTTGATAGCGACAGAGAGCAAGTTTAAAATGACCGCACCGTCTGTTCAACCCCGTCGTGGTCACCCAGCCACCCGCCTGCAGTCAACCGTTTTATTACAAACATGTCCACATGGTGACAAAAAGATACATTACCTCCAATGGAAGTATCTTGTCAAAATCATGTCAATAGCACAACACATCACTTTATCCGAGCAAACATTTCCAAAAATACCCGGCGCAGAACATGCACCTAAATTCACGGAACAGTGGTTGACACCAGAGCCGATCCTGACCCACCAGCCACGGCCCGATCAACTCACAGTACACACATAAGCCCACTAAACTGACGCGAGTCTCCATAGATCTGACGCCGGACACCAGCAGTCCGCTCTCACGCCGCTGGACACCTGTTGGTCACCAGTGAGCCAACAGGAGTCCCCTCTCCAGCACACCATGGTAGCGACACGCTGCCATCGGTGCTGCATCTCCAGGAACATCCCCACACCGCCGGCCTCGAAGAGCGGCAAGTCTTTGAGAGACAGCACCCCCACAGTGCCCTCCGCTCCCGATTTCCGGCACATATGCAGTCCTTCCGTTCCGTTGTTGGAGCCGCCAGGACGCCAGGACGGCTCTGCCGGTCAGTGTTCACGCTGTGTCCACTGCCCCTCTCACACGTGTCACGTGCCGCCACTCAGAAGGGCCGGTGTCCGGGCGGGAAGCCGGGTCCGGAGGGCCGGAATCCGGGCGGAGGTCCACCCTGCGGAGGAAAGTACCTGTGGAAACGGCCGGAGAGGCACGGTCAGAGGAGAGGAGAAGCTGGAGGTAAGTCATAACTCACAACACGCAGACGGAGACAGCGTGTGGGTGATGGTGTGGGTGATGGTGTGGGTGATGGTGTGTGGGTGATGGTGTGGGTGATGGTGTGGGTGATGGGTGTGGGTGATGGGTGTGGGTGATGGGTGTGGGTGATGGTGTGGGTGATGGTGTGGGTGACGGTGTGGGTGACGGTGTGGGTGATGGTGTGGGTGATGGTGAGATTGAGTGTACTACTGCATGTGAGTGTAGGTAGAATCAGGTACCAAGGTAAATCTGAAAATTCTGGAGATCACGTTTTGTAATGCAAAACAAAACTCCCTTTGAAAACGTTTTTGTTTTGTTTAATCCGTGGCCCATTTAACACAATACCCGGTGCTTCGGAAGTCTGTCGCACACCTTGTGTCAAACCAGCACAGCACCCGGTGACTGCTCGGCGACGACGGCGTCAGGTCACGTCAGGTGACAAGACGAGAAAGACGAACGCCTCACCAACAACCAAGCCCGGGTCGTATAGGACATGCTTCCAAGGACACTGTGCATGCTTCCGTCGATAGATACTGAACAGACAGCATGAAATCATGAGCAAGCAGCAGCCCGACAGCAGCTCTGAAGCGAACTGACGGACACACACTACGTCATGGAGCCAAGCAGAGCGGTCACCACCAGGGGCGAAGCCAGGGGGGCACGTACCCCCGCCATTGGGCCGACCCTCACACCAACAAATTATCGGCGAAGTCCCTGTTTGCGACTATTTAGGGGACCTGCAAAATATAGTGGCCTAAATCCGAGGATACCTTTTGGCGCATTTTGTTAGGAGGCGGGTGGGCTTTACCGAGGGGGCCCCTGGGGATGCCGTGCCCCCTTGTCGAAGGTTTAGCTGCACCCCTGGTCACCACCACCAAACGTCGCCAGCGCGGAGAGAACCACGCGCACGTTTACCATTCAAAGAGTGCCCGGTCACACAGGGAAGCAACGGGTACAGACAGGGCGTCGGCGCACTCACGTGGACATGGACACGTGACCGGTGACTTACATCCGCCCGGTAGGTGACCGAGCAGCCCCAGTGACGCACAGAGGACGTCACCGCACACCGCTCAGACGGACAGCACTGCCTCCGGTCATTCAGACTGAATGGCTTAATGGCCCGATGGCCGATGCCACCCGAACCCGGGAGATAACTGGGAGTTAATGTGCGCATGCACGTGGAGACGCTATGAAAGAAACCATTCAAGAGCTTCCAGGATCGCATTTATCGAACGTATACTGTTATTTATCTGATAGCTGAATTCATCAGACACAAAATCACAGACGTGTACAGATGAAGAGCACTAAGGGAGATTTAAATTCAACAAAGGCAACTTGCGTAGTGATTAAGTACGAGCGAAAAAACTGAATGGTGGAGCTGCAGAGCGGCTGAAATTATCTGCAACCACTCTCGACACCAGCCAGGGGGCACCGCAGGGCGTAACTGCACTCTCTACAGGAGCCAAAAGGCGTCACTGTTTGTCACAGGGCACCACAGCTCACTTCAGGACACCAAAGCTCACTACCGCTCACCACAGCGGCCGGAGCGTTGCCACAGCTCTCCACAGCGGCCGGAGCGTTGCCACAGCTCTCCACAGCGGCCGGAGCGTTGCCACTGCTCTCCACAGCGGCCGGAGCGTTGCCGCTGCTCGCCACAGCGGCCGGAGCGTTGCCGCTGCTCGCCACAGCGGCCGGAGCGTTGCCACTGCTCTCCACAGCGGCCGGAGCGTTGCCACTGCTCGCCACAGCGGCCGGAGCGTTGCCGCTGCTCGCCACAGCGGCCGGAGTGTTCCGCTGCTCGCCATAACCTCTCGGCCCATCGTGCCCGGGGAGCGGCCGTCCGTCGGTGGGCCCTGGAGGCCGTGTAGACGGACGGACGGGCGGTCGGCGCCGAATAGCAATGGGCGGTAACGAGCCGATCTCCTGCCGCCGCCACCGCCATCACCAGTCGACATTGTCTGCCACCGCCGGGACAGAGCCGATCGGACGGCCATGTTTGTGTGGCCGTACCCCGGAGACAGGAGTCGCTGCTTCCTAGAGCAGTCAGTCGACTGCCACCAGCCGTGCAGAGAAGACCGATATGCGCAGCGTGGCACACAACGAGATCAGATTGTAGATGACGATCAGGATGACATCAATGAGTAGCCGCCACGTGCGGTCAGGGCGATTGCACAAAACAATGCTTGATAGGTTTCCGTGGCTGAAATCAACTGCCCTATTACTTGTCACCCCGTCCTCTGATGACACTTGTCCTTGACCATGGTCTGATGACCTTGACCCTGGACAGATCCCTGCCACCCAATGATCACTGCCCACCGCCGGCACTAGTGGTGCCAGTTTCAGAAAAATATTTGTCCAATGTCCCACCGATGTCCGAAGACCATGGTCAGCTGTCCGTCCGAGAACTGGTCTGAGAATCATTGTTTGTTCCGAAATTTGTCCGAAAGCAGAACAAAAAGTGTATTGATATGGAATATAAAACATTCAGTGTATTATTTCATTCCCAATACATGTATTAGCATAGGCATTATAACGTATCAAATGTCTACTTATAGTATAAGGTAATCCGAAAGCCAGGTATCATCATAAATCCATTTATATACACTATACAGGCAAATATTGAATGATAAAAAGTAACTGGGTAAGTGATTTTCACAACAAGCCATCCTTGGGCATCGGATGTCCGAAAATGTCAAAAGAAATATGCTTTTGTCCGTCCGAAACCGAACCGATCTTCGGACAAAATCGGATTTCCGAAAATGTTTGCACCGATTGGCACCACTAGCGGGCACCCTCCGATATCGGTCCTCCTCTGTCGCGTTCCCCCGATCTCAGCACAGGTCGGCCGGACCAGCGGCCTCTGTCGCGCTCCCCCGATCTCAGCACAGGTCGGCCGGACCAGCGGCGGCGGCGGCGGCGGCGGCGGCGGTAATATCCCCGACTGATAGGCGTCCATTTGTCCGCCAATCTGAAGCTTCCGTGACAAATAGTGCGCCACTTCCAGCCATCGCTCCTGCCGAGCCCCGTACCGGACCAAGTCTTCTCCGGTCTGTTCTGCACCATTCCACCTCTCTCGGTTGGCTACATCTGCAACCCCTGATCTGACTCAATCTTACCCCCTGACAAGACAACTTCATCTCTTTCCTGCCAACCTTACCTCGTAAGTGATGAACCATATCTCCTCTGCCTCTTACCCTGGTAAGTCATTCTTCCTCTGCCTCTTAGGGATGACTCACCAGGGCGAGCCATCTCTCATCTGCCTGTTACCCTCTGGCGAGCCATCCCTCATCTGCCTCTTACCCTCTGGCGAGCCATCCTCATCTGCTTCTTACCCTCTGGTGAGTCATCCCTCATCTGTATCTTACCCTGGCCTCCCTCTCCTGGTTTTTACTAGAGGTGGCAAAAGTTAATATTTTTAGGACCGAGACCCGACCCGGTCCCAAAAACTCAAAAATGGACCCAGTTATACCCGGTGCAAGGCAAGTTTGGACCCAGTGGACCCAACTTGGCAAAAAATGTCATTTCGCATATTATATTCAAATCTGCACTCTTACAGTTATTAACAAGTAAACTTACTAAAATTGGAAGTTGCAAATAACACTACAGTTAGATTGGCCGACAGCACAAGAAACCTGCGTGTCTGCTCGTATTTGCGTGAAAATAGCAATGACACCTAAGTGGGACCCAGTCTGTACCCGGTGTCATTTGGCGGGACCCAGTCTGGGACCAACTGGGTCCAGACTGGGTCTAGAGACCGGGTCCTCGGGTCCACGTTTTGCCACCTCTAGTTTTTACCCTTGTCACTCCTTCCTTCCCGGTCGCCGCGGGTAATGTGAATCAATAACTGCGGCACAAGGGTAGACTCGGCACCGCGGCGCCGACCACAATATGGCCGGTCTAGATGCCAGCCGCCCGGACACACGTATTCCCCAGGGTAATCCTATAACCGGCAATTCAGGAACAGCTACATCAAGAGGACGTAGCCAGTAGCGAGAATTCCAGTTCCGGGTTAGCCAATACTGGCGTTTCCAACATTGCCCCTATACTGGGCGTGGGCACAGGACAATCTGTGTTTCATATATGTGCAATCAATGAGGGTGTTGAATAGTGAATACCATACGTGACACAAGGGCCTTAATCACAACTTCAACCTCCGAATTGTATAACTTTCTGCGACTTACTTCACGCCCTCTTTTGCCTGGCAGCTCAAAACTTTGGTTAAAAAACTGATATTCGCTTGACTGGCTAATAACATCGAATTACCGCCATAACGGAGCACAGGTGGTATAGTATGCCACCGAAAACCAGCTATTGTAATCGGCCAGTGGTGGTGATTCATGTTAGAGACCACAGGTGCAGGACCAGCTAGTGGCCGGCCACCGGCCACATGACACTGTGGCGGGGGGCGGGGAGGAGGGGGCAGACGGGCGGGGAGGACGGCCGGGTGGCGGCGCCTGGCTGACGGACAGCAGTCGCCGGTGACACTGAGCCACGACCCCGCCACCGTCCACTGCAACCCGTCCCACCCTGGAGCCACGACCCCGCCACCGTCCACTGCAACCCGTCCCACCCTGGAGCCATGGCCCCGCCACCGTCCACTGCAACCCGTCCACCGTCCACTGCAACCCGTCCCACCCTGAGCCACGACCCGCCACCGTCCACTGCAACCCGCCCACCCTGGCGCCATGGCCCCGCACCGTCCCACTGCAACCCGTCCACCCTGGAGCACGAACCCCGCCACCGTCCACTGCAACCCGTCCACCCTGGAGCCCATGGCCCCGCCACCGTCCAACTGCCAACCCGTCCCACCCTGGAGCCACGACCCCGCCACCGTCCATGCAACCCGTCCCACCCTGGAGCCACGACCCCGCCACCGTCCCCATGCAAACCCGTCCCACCCTTGAGCCAATGACCCCCGCCACGTCACTGCACCTCCCACCCTGGGCCACCGACCCCCGGTCACCGTCCATACACTCCGTCCACCCTGGAGCCACGACCCCCGCCACCTCCACTGCACCCGTCCCACCCTGGAGCCACGACCCGCCGCCACGTCCCGTGCAAACCCGTCCCAGCCCCCTGGAGCCGACGACCCGCCACCGTCCACTGCACCCCCCCACCCTGGAGCAGGCCCCGCACCGTCCACTGGCAAACCCGTCCCCACCCTGGAGCCACGACCGCCGCCACGTCCAACTGCAACCCGTCCCACCCTGGAGCCACGACCCCGCCAGCCGTTCACTGCCAACCCGTCCCCACCTGGAGCCACGACCCGCCGTCCACTGCAACCGTCCCACCGGTTGGAAGCCATGGCCCGCCCAACCCGTCCCACTGCAGACCCTCCCACCCTGGAGCCACGACCCGCCACTTTGTCCACTGCATTACCCGCTCCTCTTATCCTGGACGGCCACGACCTTCCGCCACGGTCTTCACTGCTAATCTCCGGTCAGGACCCTGGACGGCCACGACCCGGGCGCGACCTCGATGTGTCGCGAGCTGCAAGCCCGTTCGAACTCTTTCGGCTATGTCGACGGACCGTGTGCTCTCTGCTCGGCGCAACACTGTACGCGTGCAATAAGCAAAGCATGCACTGCGGCACTCAGTGGGCCGTACCGTACCTGGCTGGCAGCCATGGCTGCTTGCCGAGAGCCTTGTCTCACTGGGCATCAGCCTCTTGTCGACCTGGATGCGCACGCGACCTTCCTGTCTTTGCCACCTGTCCACTGCAACCTCGTTCTCCTACCTCGAGCTTGGAGGCCACGACCTCGACCGTCCACTGAACGCAGTCCTCTTCTTATTTGTGTGTCGCTGGAGCTCTAATGCTGCCTTCTTGCCCATCCGAGCCTATATGCGAGTACTCGTCCCACCGCTTGTGGTGATGCCGATTTGGCCCATCCGCACCACTTGTTTGGTTCTTCACTGTCGATTACCCGTGTGTCGCTCTACTCCTTGTTTGGGGGTGACACGCTGTGGTCTGGGGCATCGCGGGCCAGATCGTCTCACTTTGCAACTCGCCCCACTGTGCCTTGGAATCCATGTGCTCTTCCCGCCTTACCTTTTGTTTCCATGCGTGCAGACGCTCGTCCCCTCGTGGATGTTGCCTAGTTGGTCCCGGGGGGGGAGGGGGGGGGGGTGCCACCTCCCACTGCAACTCCGTCCCAACCTGGGAGGCTCGAGAGCCCGCCACTGTCCACTGACATACCTCGCCCACCCTTGGAGTCCATGTACCTCCTTTGATTGCCTATCTGGGGTCCATCACTTGCAAACCCGTCAATCCCTGGAGCCACCGTACCTTTTGTCCTGCCTACCGTCCACTTTGCAACCTTTCCCTGACGTCCCCTGGGAGCCACTGAATCCGGTTGTGTCGCCTGTGCCACCGTGCCACCTTGCACGAGGGCCTCGCCCCATCACCCTGGTTAGGGTCCGGCCGCTTGTGCCTAGGTCGTCCACTGGTGCCAGGAGCCCGGTCCACCTCTGGAAGTTCCACGAGGCCTGGTTTTGGATCCGCCACCGTACTGCCAATCCCGTCCCACCCTGGAGCCACGACCGCTGTCCTTGCCGAAGGTGGTCGTGTGGCTGACTGCAAGGGCCTGGGCCGTGTCTACCGGGGGGCGTGGTAGCCGGTCGGGGTGTTCGCGGTTTTGCCACCGTCCACTGCAACCGCGTCCCACCCTGGGCCATGGCCACCGGTCCCCACCGTCCACTGCAACCCCGTCCACCCGGAGCCAACGACCCCCCGCCACCAGTCCACTGCAACCCGCCCCACCCTGGAGCCATGGCCCGCCAAACCCCCCCGGGTCCCACTGCAACCACGTCCCACCCTGGAGCCATGGCCCCGCACCGTCACTGCAACCCGTCCACCCTGGAGCCCACGACCCCGCCACCCGTCCAACTGCAACCCGTCCCACCCTGTGAGCCATGGCCCGCACCGTCCCACTGCAAAACCGTCCACCCTGGAGCCATGGCCCGCCACGTCCACTGCAACCCGTCCACCCTGGAGCCACGACCCCGCAACCGTCCCTGCAACCCGTCCCCCCCTGGAGCATGACCCGCCACCGTCCCACTGCAACCCCGTCCCACCCTGGAAGCCATGGCCCGCCACCTTGTCCACTTGCAACCCGTCCCCCCTGGGAGGCCATGGCCCCGCCACCGTCCACTGCAACCGTCCCACCTGGGAGCCATGGCCCCGCCCCGCCACCAGTCCACTGCAACCCGTCCCACCTGGAGACCATGGCCCCGCCACCGTCCTACTGCAAACCCGTCCCCACTGAGCCATAACACCGCCACCGTCCACTGCAACCCGTCCCACCCTGAGGCCATGGCCCCGCCAACCAAATCACTGCAACCGTCCCACCCTGGAGCCATGGCCCGCCACGTCCCACTGCAACCGTCCCACCCGGAGCCACGACCCACCCCGCCACCGTCCACTGCAACCCGTCCCACCCTGGAGCATGACCCGCCACCGTCCACTGCAAGACCGTCCCATCCTGGAGCCATGTGCCCGCCACCTGTCCACTGCCAACCCGTCCCACCCTGGAGCCATGGCCCGGCCACCGTCCACTGCAACCGTGCCCAACCACCGCTGAGGCATGGCCCCGCCACCGTCCACTTGCAACCGTCCCACCCTTGGAGCCATGGCCCCGCCACCGCCACTGCAAACCCGTCCACCCGAATGGACATGACCCCGCACCCGTCCACTGCAAAAACCCGTCCCACCCTGGAGCCATGGCCAGCACCGTCCACTGCAACCCGTCCACCTGGAGCCATGGCCCCGCCACCCGTCACTGCACCCGTCCCACCCTGGAGCCACGACCCCGCCACCTGTCCCACTGCAAACCCGTCCCCCTGGAGCCACGACCCGCACCGTCCACTGCAAACCGCCCCACCCTGGAGCCATGCCCCGCCCCGTCGCAACTGCCAACCCGCCCCACCTGGAGCCATGGCCCCGCCCACCTCCTACTTGCACCCGTCCCACCTGGAGCCTGGCCCGCCACCGCCACCGTCAACCCGTCCCACCCTGGAGCCATGGCCCCGCCACCGTTCCACTGCATACCCGTCCCACCCTGGAGCCATGACCCCGCCACCGTCCCATGCAAACCTCTCGTCCCACCCTGGAGCCATGACCACGCCACCGTCCACCTGCAACCCGGTCCCATCCTCTGTGAGCCATGGCCTCCTGCCATCGTCCTACTGCCATTATCTCGTTCCACCTCTGGAGCCATGGCCCCCTCTATCTCTGTCCATTCTGTCAACCCGTCCCACCTCTGGAGCTCCTGATCATCTGCCACTTGGTTCCACTTGCATTTATCTCGTCCTTCCTCTTGGATGTCCTACGACCCTTGTCTCACCGTCCACTTCCTCATACTCGCCTCCAGTCCTCTGGAGCCTGTGCTCCTGCCACCGTCCATCTTGCACTCTCTGCCCTATCCCTGGAGCCATGGCCCCTCCGCTCACCGTCCACTGCAACCCGTCCCAACCCGTTGGAAAGCCATGGCCCCAGCCATACCTGTCCACTGCATTCCCGTCCTCATCCCTGGAAGCCATGGCCCGCCCAAACGTCCCACTGCAACCCGTCCCCCCTGGAGCCATGGCCCCGCCACCGTCCACTGCAACCCGTCCCCACCCTGGAGCCATGGCCCCGCCACCGTCCACTGCAACCCGTCCCACCCTGAGCCATGGACCCGCCCACCGTCCACTGCAACGCCGTCCCACCCTGGAGCCACGACCCCGCCCACGTCCACTGCAACCCGTCACCCTGGACCCACGACCGCCGCCACCGTCCACTGCAAACCCGTCCCCCACCCCTGGAGCCATGACCCCGCCACCGTCCCCGCCGTCCCAACCCTGGAAGGCCATGACCGCCGCCACCGTCCGACCCTGGAGCCATGACCCACCAACCGCCCCACCTGGAGCCATGGCGCCACCATCCCGCCGTCCCCACCCTGGAGCATGACCCCACCACCCATCCCGCCGTCCACCGCACCCGGCGGCGTCCCAACCCGCCCGTCACACCATGCCTGACTGGGCCGTGGCCCGGTGAGGCATGGTGGCCGCGCCACTCGGCCGTGATACGCGGCGGCGGCGGCGGCGGCGGCCGAGTCGTTACATCAGGACCATCATTAGATCAGATCGCATTAGGTGAATGACGCCGGCAAATGGCGGTGGGCGCCGTGCGAACATCACTCAGGCCGCCGCCCGGCCGGCCATCTCTGGGGGGCCGCTCCCGGGCGGAGGGCGGCACAGAGGCACCCAGAGATGTCACATACGGCCAGAGGTCACCGGTCAGGGGGAAACAGGTGACCAGCGGGGCCACCGGGCGTCGGCGAAAACCGCTAGCTGCTAAATTATGTGCCGATAAAGTGACCCGCCGAGCCTCGAATAAGGGCCCTATTGAGGGCTCAGGGGGGATCCTAGAGATCATCCTCTTGGATACGCCACTGTCCCTGACTTAATTGCGACCTAAAACTGACCCTCAAGACATTATGATGGCGCTCATTGCGACTAATAGTACTGCAATTGAAATGCTATATGACACCAATTCAATAAAGGCGGCATTACAATCGTATCATGCGGTTTGCAATATGCGATGTGCTTGTTTATGTACGCATTTGGGAAAATAATTGATGATCGATACCGCTGCTTTGTAGCAATCTCCGGCAACCTACTAACGACAAGCACATTACATACCCCCGGGGGCATCTGACGTAATTTCATTACCCAGTAATGATAGCGATTACAGCCACTAGGATCAAGATCGACCACAGCCCGAGTCATGCGACTGTGCGGTAAGGTAGCGCTAAAAAGCAATGAATAGCAAACACGTAATTACCCTCACCATAAATTAGCGGACCGAGTCAATGAGTTCGTCATCAGTAAACTTCCGCTGACTTGTAAGCCAGCTCCACTTTCCATAAGCCCTTGGGTTTGCGCTGCACTTCAGCACGGATGTCAGGACTAGAAGGCCGTATCAAAAAGGAGAGACAGGAAAGGCCAGGCTGCGGCCGGACCAGACAATGTATTGTCAGCGCCAGAGCAGGAACGGAGCGTCGGAGCCAATCCAATCAGCGCAGCACCATAAACACACGGCACATTCATGGATCACGTCAGTTCGGCCGCACCGTGAGAGGCTGTGAGCCGCTGGCCAGAGAGAGAGAGAGAGCGAGAGCGAGGTCGGCTCTGCCTTCAGCCGCGGCCTGTCTGTGATTGCAGCAGACACCGGCCGGTCTGACTAGGGACGCCGCCGCGGTCATCTCTTCCCCCAAACCGATCACAGAAGTTGCCGGGCTACAGCGACAAAATCCGTCGTTTGATGAGGATAGAGGGTACAGAGGGCACACTGGCCGGCGGCTACTGCCGGACTGTGTGGTATAGCCATGCAGCTATAAAATGATAACCATTACATCACAAGTCACAACTGTAAAGGAAAACACGGGTTCTCGTGATGGCTACCACAGGGAAAGTGTCGGGGCTGCTATATACTCAGTCGATAGTGGAGGCAACAGTAGTGCGACAAATATCAGAACAATACTTAACGTCCTGATGCTATATAGTCTATACATCGATAAATTAATACGCATAAATGCATGAAGACATGCGCCAACGCAAACTGGTGAATGGATAATGTTCAACAATAAATAACCACAGGAAACGAATATAAAGAGGAACATTATCTTCATCTATCTAGTAATTGTCTAGTAAGGGAAAATTATCTTAGCCATGCCACATATTTTTATTTTTATAAAAAATAATTCTGGAAGATAGAAAAACAAGCTTACAGCATTAAGCCATTATCAAGTTCAACTTGATAATGGCGTAATGGCGAAAGCTTGTTTTCTATCTTCCTGGCTTTTGCAAAAACAAAACAAATATCTGAGACGGCTAAGATCATTTTCCCTTGCATAATATGAATAATAACAATTTCATTTATCCTCGTCCACATTAAATAAAAGCGGAACACACAAGTGAAGGATGTAACAGGAACTATCACTGAAGTTAACTACAGCCCACGCTTCACAGGTGGGTCAAGAGCGCGGCTCAGTACAGCGCCGGGTGTCGAACAAGGACGGCAGAGACTTCGTCACGTCATCAGTACGCACTGTCACGTTCACGGTCTCTGCAACAACTCGGCCGGGGGAAGGATAGGGTCGTTCTTAACACTCTGAATTCACCACGGATATAATTCACTGCAGCTCGCCGGAATGAGCGGCCGTACGTCTTCACGGAACTCGGATGGATGGGAATGGGATGATGATCATCCGTGAGTCTGTCTGTTCAAATATCACACATCCCTCACAGGTGTAACTAGGCAGCTGCCTTATGGATATTGCGGTGTTGAAGTGGCGCCGTAGGAGCCATAAGGATAGGTAGACTTCACAGCTTCTCTCGAAGAGGGCTCTGAAGATGGCAGATATCGCACGATACGATACACACCCTGCATTTGTCACAGCAGGACAGACCTGTCCAGGATAGAGGCTTCAAAGGCGTCCGCCGAGGGAGGGGAGACTCCACAGATCTCAGGCCGGCGGTTCTGAGCGTCCCATCCGCAGCATGCAGCTCCGTCCCTGACGCCGCCAGTGAGCGCGTCTCTGTCACACCTACCCTCTGGGCGGCAGCGGGCCACCCGACGGGCCCGGCGGGAACGGCGGGTGGTGGTGATGGTGGTGGGGCGGCGGCGGCGGCGGCGGCGCGCTACTGGGCGGGGGCGGCGGCGGCACGGACGCGCTGGGCGGCGGCGGCGGCAGGTACTTGGCGGCCGGCGGGGGCGGCGGCGGCGGTACCGCGGCAGCCTGGCCGTCTGACTGAGACGACGGAAACCTGCGACAGCGGAACAAAGACGTGTACACGATTCTAAAGCCGCGTGGCCCGGACCAACACCTTAAAGGAAGTGTGCCTACTCTTTTGGAATGTCAAATATATTTACGAGCGAGCGCGAAGCGCTCGCTCGTCTTTACGTGGTATATGGTAAAAATCTGATTATGAGCGACCCGACCCGACCCGTGGCGACGCTTTTGAGAAGCTCATATCTTTGGAACCGCAACTTAATCTGAATTGACTAAGACGGGAACTTCTTGGGAGGCTGAATGAAGCCCCATTTCGCAACTACCAATATTTTTTTTTCTTAACCATGCCCACTATTTTGACCTCAGTGCGTGAGTACTACGAGCGGCGCGAGGTGGCAGCGGTGCGGCCGTGAGGAGTGTTGATGGAGTTTTGTCCGCAAAACTCCGCAACGGCTAGGGCTCACCGATTGTGCTGCGAAATTTGTGTGGGTTTGAGCCCACACGCACTGGCAATGTTGCATCGCAGGTCAAACTCTTGGGTTTACATTGCAGCGTGTGCAGTGCACCCCTGTGTCTGTCCACTAACAATACACCTACAAACCCATACGTATTCAGCATGAGAGCGCGAACGCGACAGTGTCAGGCAATCGCAACTACACCAGTCCAATTCACGCGACAACATTTAGGGCGGAACTCACAATAAGAGATGATAAGGTAAAACACAGATGTGTAGAGAAAACAATGCCGCCCGGCGTATGCACTATGTGTCGATCAGCGGCGCGTGCACGTGCAAAATTTACTTGTATATACAAGCAAAAATAATGGTTGCAATGACGCTTTCCAAGATTTAAAATCAAAGTGCTCGCCCTAATGGACGGGAAAGCGGTGACAAAAACCAATGTATATCGAAATCAAATGACAATACAAGTCAAGTTCCTAAGATAGCGGCAAAGTTTCGCTAAGATATGGTATCTTAGGAGCTTACTTGTATTGTAATTGATTTCGAATCACACCATCATGTCTGATAACTGTTACAAACACCAATGTGTAGACCCAATGTACCGTCCTCTAAAAATGCATACAAAAATTTAGGTTTTAATGCAGTATTTTAGCTGTTTAAATCCGCCTAGTAGAATATTTACATTGCCGATTTCATCATATTTCTTCATTAACACGTCGTAGCCTTCAAAACCAAAGGGTGCTAAAACGATAAAAATGATGCAGCTGTAAAGCGTTATCAATCCATCTAATACCCACCCAAAATGAATTTTTGCCTACAAACATGAAGCTTATAATTGAAAATTAAAAATAACGATGCAAAACTTATTTAGTTCAAAGTATCTATTTCGTTCGGATCTATTAGCGACGGCAAAACAACATAGCGAAAATAATTTAAAAGCATGCTTTGCACAAAACGAACCTCCGTTGGGCGGGTGATAAATTGACGCGGATTTATTCGGTCTCGCTCATCCTTCGCCGTTTAAGGCGTCTTACTGGTTTTATTACGGTAAGAAGCTATCGGTTTGATTGTTTGATACGATGAAATTCATGTCTGGGGCCCTCTTAAGTTGAACTTTTACTTATATTCTATTCTACATATTGTTTTGTTTCGATATCCATAAACGATCGCCACTATAAACAGAGTAAATAAGATGTTATCTAGAATGGTGCACCTAAGACAATAAACCTCATACAAACAATGTGAAATAGCTAATGAGGCTCTGTTCGGCAGCTGCTATCAGCGCGCGCGAGCTGTTTTCTATGGCTAGCGATACAGATATATGCTAGAGTTGTAATATATAGGGCATGAATGCTTCAAGTAGCGAAAGCCCCTCTGGCGAATACCAATAATTTTATGATGCCATACTGATCTTGGCGAATTTGGAATACCTCAGCAACTAGAGTGAATCTGCGAGAAATGAAGTAATTGATAAATTCAGAAAAAAAATATGTTCTATACAACTCCACATGGCCGATGTGAGTAGGCACACTCCCTTTAAATATAATGTTTCACATCAAGAAACTTCGGAGATATATGTATTTATATACCAAATTACGAACCTGGCATGTATGTTGTTGCAATGAGTATACAATATACATGGAAAGGCGCCATCTTACCTTGCAGTTGCGAAGCCCTCTAATCCATATCACTACAATCGGACAGAAATGGCAAAAAGAGCGACTTAACTAACTCCAGCTAACGTGTTATTAAATTAAGCCTTTCCCATGATAACTTGACGTCGCAATATGGCAGCATGCACTAGCATTAAGACGGTCAACGTCGTGTGAACTCTGAAAGTCATAGCATTTTGTAGACCAGTTACGAGGCTTCATCTATCTTAGTCTATTTTCAATAATTGGAGTTCACGCAAACAGCGTGACTATCGAACTCACAAGTTATGATGACAGCCCTGAACGGTGATTTCGCCCGCAAAACTACAAGGAATCCACCCGACAACCACGGTATACAAGGAAACCGACCGACATTCACGGTAGGGAGGACGAAAATACACCAGCAGCTCAGAAGGTAGCATACAATCACAACAACACGACATAGAAAAGAACGTCGACAATGGCATACAGAAATCGTTTTGATCAGAAGTTGTAATAGCTTCAGGCCATTTCATCCACTCAACTTTTATAATAGTTTCAAACAAATGTTATCGGTGAAACAGCCTCACCAAGCCAGTCAAAATGAGCACAGCGAGTGTGGACTCTCGCAGTATATTAATATAAATCTTGCGACGAGTTAGAATTAAAAACGAACTTCATTACCCTAATAACAGGATGGTGATGAAATCCCGATAGTTTTACTCTATAAACAATCTATGGAACTTCAATAAAGTCGCCGACAAGGATGACGACATTGCTTACACTTATTATTACCCATCATTACATCCCATCGGCGACAACTATTAAAAACACACAAATCTTCCTTAACGACGGAAGCTAGACGGGATATAACGTGATCCATGTCCAGTACTCACCCGAACGGCGGATACTGCGGCGGGAAGGGAGCCGCCGCGGCGTTCAGTCCCGGTCCGGGCGGCGCTGCCGGCGGCGGGGGCGGCGGTGGCGGAGGCGCGGCCCCTCCGCCGTGCGAAGGGTACATGTAGCCGCCATAGGCACTGGTCGGCGGCGGGCCATATCCGAACCCGCCGAACTGGGGCTGACCTCCCGCCGCTCCGCCACCACCGACCGCTCCGGAGGCAGCGGCGGCGGCCGGGGCGGGGGCGGGGGCGGCCGGCGCTGGCGGCTCCGTCTTGGACTGCTGCGGAGCCGGCGGAGTGGACGGCGCCGTCTTGCGGAACTCCTTCTTGGGCGTCATCTCGGCCGCCTGCGGCGCTGCGGAGCGCACACACACCAAGGTTATACGGGATGAGCAGCGGCGAGATACAGAACAGCGGCACGCGGACCAGCACACGCACGCACGCACGCACGCACGCACGCACGCACGCACGCACGCACGCACGCCCCCACACGCACAGAGACAAAGTAAAGCTGACGGGCGGCGAGTCCAAAGTTCGGAGAACACGGTGATGCGGATTGGAAAAGTGTCCTCCGGGCACAGAGCAATACAGCAGCTAACGTATCGATCAGAAGAGCTCGGTCCCAACATACCCTCGGGAAACGATAAGTCCCTCGCGTCGGTCTAGCTCCGTAGCGTAGAAGCGGCGGACTGCGGAGGCCTAAAGCCATGTTTGGTAAAATAACATGCAGAGGGATATTACCGACGGATTGGATAGACTCGGAACCGAACGCTTCTGATCAAACCTACGCTGCTTTATATTGCGACGTAAGTCAAGAGTCGCCGTTTTTCCTTGCCGGATCGTTCTACAAACAGCTCTGTGAGCGCCGCGAGGCGTGATTTAGCTAGGGCGCAGGGGCGCCAGGCTGTTCCCGGAATATGGAAGATGGACTGTCCCGGACATCGGCTACCGCCGGAGCCGCCGGGGTCGGGCCGATACCGACTGAGATTCACGGCTCGACTCCACCTCACTCCCGGGGAACGGCAGAGGCCCGGCACAGCACACACGGCGGGCCAGTACCGGAGGGACCCTCCGTCGGTCTCTCATAAACCACCACTTCACGGTACTACCCTGGTCCGGTGTACATAAGTATTGCACGTCAATGTCCCAATAGAACATCGTTTCCAGCGATCCAGCACCAGCCAGCAGTTGATGTCTGTCTCCTCTGGGCTGCGCAGTGCAGCACGCTCAATCTACCGATTTACGGCGCTAAAATGTCGGCGGAGCAGCCACTCGGGCTCCAGACCTGAGCAGCACGTACCGAGTGAAGCCAGGAGGTCGGCCGGCTGCATCTGCTCCTGTTTTGGCGCGGCGGCGGCCATGGCGGCGGCGGCGGCCGGGGTGGCAGCGTCGATCGGCGGCGGCGGACTCTCGGCAGCTATGCCGGCCACCTTGGCCTGCTGGTACAGGTCCAGCACCTGGTGACATATGTCTGAAATAGAGAGGCAGACGACAGGGGTCACATACAGACACCGACACGTCGTGCAGAGGCCACAGGCTGACCTCAGGTTCAGATGTCGGAACGAGGCAATATTTCAGAATGCACCAATCTGCGTGTATATCGTAAATACACAAACGGCATACATATTTTGAACAGAGCGAACAACAGCCACCACACTGTCTGTCGCCTGCACCGTCATAGGTCTGCGAATCTGGATTAACTTGGTGAATGCAGGGCGCAGGCAAGACAATGACATTCACACATCAAAACTGTGTGATGATGATTGACTTGACACATGATGATGATGATGATGATTGGGGCTTTAGGGCGCCGCAACAAAGATGTCATATGGCGCCCATTGACTATCGCGATCTAGTACATTGAGTGATAGGCCACATGCTTTAATGAGTTTATCGATTGAAGGATAACTTCATCACAAGCACGCGACATCACATTACCCTGATTATGTCGCCCACCTCCATGACATCGTTCCTGTTAATCGCATGTACTTGTACTCAACGGCGCTTGCCTCCCCCAAATATCGCAAAGTACGCCCATTCATCTTCTTCAACACCAGACAAAGCAGCCTCGGCCGCTCGCCCACACCATTAACACCCGCGTCTAATCTCATCTGAGCCGGCCACCAGCCTATCTGAACTCTCCCAACTGTTCCCAACTCCTGCCGGCCACGTGTCGCGGCAACTCTCCCAACTGTTCCAACTCCTGCCAGCCACGTGTCGCGGCTATACCGAGAGCTGTCACGGGCGCGGCGCGCTCCTGACACGACCAGAAACGGAACCTCTCGACACGGCCCGGGTGGGCGTCCACCGGCCACGGCGTACCGGTGACTCGCCCGGACAGCAGCGACCGGGGACCGTGCGCGTGTTATGGTTTAGCAACCAAGTTAAGGAGGAGGCTCGTACTTAGGGAGACATAAGTCAGTTTAAAATACATTTTTTAGGCATCGTCCATACTTAGTTATCCAATAGATTTTCATTTTTTCAATACCCTTGATCATTTTGATTTTATGGAAATTTTTCCCAGACACATTTTATCATCGCAAAATTACAATTTGAAAATATATAAAAAAACTGGAAGATATATAAGACAAGAAAGTATGGACAATGCCCCCCCCCAAAAAAAAAAGAAAAAGAAAAAAAGCAATGTCTACATTTTTCACCGACTTATGTCTCCCTAAGTACTAACCTCCTCCTAAACTTGGTTGCTAAACCAGAACACGCGGACCGTACAGACCGGCGGCAGGAGGAGACGACCCACCGCCTGCCACTGACATCAGAAGCCGCGGGCGGGCCGGCACATCAGCGGCCCGGGGCCGATCGGTCTCTGGGATTGGAGCGGGACGAGGTTCCATTGGCCGGGACTGTCTGATATCGGCGGCGGACAGGCCTGAGATCGGCGGCGGACAGGTCTGATATCGGCGGCGGACAGGACTGAGATCGGCGGCGGACAGGTCTGATATCGGCGGCGGACAGGTCTGAGATCGGCGGCGGACAGGTCTGAGATCGGCGGCGGACAGGTCTGAGATCGGCGGCGGGACAGGACTGAGATCGGCGGCGGACAGATCTGAGATCGGCGGCGGGACAGGTCGGCCGATTAGGCGCCTGTCACTGGACCAGGAGTCGGCTCTCACAGAGACCCCTGGATACGGTTCGGAGACCTCGCGATGGCAGGACTGACGCTGTCACAGACGGGAGGTACAGTGCGATACAGGAGGGAGGAACGAGGGAGGCGCGGTTCTCAGGATCGGCTCCAATCTCGGCGGACGTCGGCTAAATGGATAGCCGCTGTGCGTGCTCTGGAATTACATTGTCAAGTTTATAATTAAATGTCGATTTAAAGCACAGCGTTATCGTCCGAGATATCACCAGAGACAACGCTGTGCTGGGGCTGCGACCAGCTGAGCACAGCCTAATTGATGTACAGCTGGTCTTTTATGTATCTTCTCCTTTTTAGTTTCTAAAAAAACTCGGAAAAAATACAAACCATAGCCTCATATATTAAATATATTTGATGAAATGGATCAAAAGAGATAAAAAGACAACAGTTTCGGGCGTAGCCCTCATCGGGTCGATGCTCGGGACCCGATGCATGGGCTACGCCCGAAAACTGTTGTCTATTTCATCTCTTTTGATTCCATTTTCATCAATTATTTAATATTATGAGGCTATGGTTTGTATTTTTCATTTTACATTATGAGCCTCAAAGCAAGCTTGCCTATCCTACCATAATTATAAAAAACTCTCGTAATTTCACTCTGTGACAATGAAGGACTTATTTAAAGGGGACTGTTCCCCCTCAACATAAGATTTGCTGTTGAGTAGCAATTTTGGTTTGCTTGGCATTGAAATTATGATAGTATAAAGTTAAAACAACCACTAGGTTCGAATACATAGAAATTCGAGTTTGGTTTTTGACGTCTTGTAACATCCCCAGTCCCCAATTATTTGCAAAGGTGGCCTGAAGCCGATGTCGTAGGTCTCTCTTTACTTAAATGTTGATTCAGTTCGACTTGTTTTACCTTTGGCCCATACATTAGCCTACACTTAGTCCTACTTATGCAGCGTGAAGGTTTTATTTTTCCCCAAAAAAATCCTTTCAGTATGACGTCATTCAGCCAAATATTAAAACTGATTTTTTAATGACAATTGAGCACTGTTTGTGATAGAAGAACAAATTCATAATTCGTGTTCGCAGCATTTACTTCATATTATGCACCACAAACGACGTACATTTGACACATTGTTTTAAGGTGGGAGTGGTCCCTTTAAAGGGACACTGCTCTTCCGGATGAATACGCAAAAAACAGGCTTAAACATGAGCTAAGGAACCACATATGATTTTTAATTGCCATTTAAAACTCTTATCCAAAAAGCGCAGAATAAACAAAAAACAATCATTAATTCATTATTTTTAAGAATATAAAAAACTGTTTTACGATTATACACACCACTACGTACATGGAGGCGCTTGCTCAAGTTAACTGTAATCACAGAGAAGAGATATCCAACTTGAACTGACCACCGTCAGCTGGACGCTATTGCAATTGGATGAGATGCCGATGCGCTTATACATTGTGGTTCCTGTTAACTGAATCTACCGCATCTATCGCATTTGAGTCGTTGCCATGGAAACGTGAACAGACTCTTTTCCATTTGGTATCTCCGGAATCGGAGAGACCAATCATAAGAAAAAACCTCGGTTGGGAAAGAACTTATTTAATGCTGGGAAATCAAAAATCCCTTCGTAAAAAGTTAAAAAACAAACTTTCTTTCACAAATTAACTTTCCTTCATTTACATCAACTTTCCTTGCATGGCCTATTCATTTGGTAAGGTAGTGGTGGCGGACTCGTCGGACCTCATTGGCTGGAGCACACTGAACTTTGAACGGCGATATTTGGCGACTTGGGCGCGAAATTAAAAAAAAAAAAAAAACGGGACTTCATGGTGCTTATCAAATTCGGCTGTTCTTTAACATATCAAATTTTACTTTGAGTGGACAGTGTCCCTTTAAGGGAACAAGTGGTGCCTACCTAGGTAAGTGCCACATGTTCCCTTGTATCAGTCCTTCACGTTTACAGAAGTGAAATTAGATGAGTTATAGATACTAAAAAGGGGAAGATACATAATAGACCGACTGTACATGACAATAAAGATATCAACAAAGTTGTGTCTAAAGTTGATTGTTTCGGCCAGCAGATGACAGCGGGGCTTCTAACGTCGAACGACCGAGAGCATAAAGGCATGAGATAGAACTGCGATATTGTAAGAATATACAATTAAAATAGCATCGACACAGGAGCTGATACACAAAACAGTCAAGTATTGTTAAAGAGAATAGGTCACAAACTCAGGGCAATTCCCGCACTGTTCTTAAATTATTATTAATAGGACAGCGGTCAATCAACTATTATCGCAATCAAAACTACCAAAAGTCACATATCTGTAGTCGTTCTATTGTACCAAGGCGAAGCAATAAGGTGTGGCAGATTATGCTAACTTTAACGTGACTTTGCCTTACATTTACAACTCTGCTTACCAACATAGCCCTCAAAACCGTGACGCAAATGCATATCGGACGAGAGCCTCATTTTACTGAGCCGTTATCCAGCAGACCTAAAGAGTAAGACTGAGATTCACAGTACCAAGTACCAGCCCAAGCCCCACCCCCGTCCGCGGCTGCTGGCGTGTCATCTTCTGTCACACACAACTTTATCAGTCACAGGCAGTATAATCTACCACATGCCACACAGCCGGCGCCTACCGACCACCGAGCGGGCATACAATTCTGTCAGTCACAGGCAGCATAATCTACCACATGCCACACAGCCGGCGCCTACCAGACCGCCGCGCTGTCCGATCTGCGCGGCTACTGTTCATCCCTCGTGCCGTCCGTCTATAGCCGGAGCGCTGGAGGGCCCTCGAGACCGGCTGACGGGGCCTCCGCAGCGGACACCGAGCCTCTCGAGCGCCGCCCGCGTCGGCCGGGCGACGCCGCGTCAGCAGCCTCCGCCGGGGCAGAGGGCCGGGCGGTCACCGGGGCAGGGGGCGGCTCCACAGCCGGCCGAGGGGCCGCTGTCACGCGGTGTGACACCCCCCCTCCCCGCTGTGACGCGGTGTGACACCCCCCTCCCCGCTGTGACGCGGTGTGACACCCCCTCCCCGCTGTGACGCAGTGTGACACCCCCTCTCCCGCGACACTGTGACCGGGTGACACCCCCTCCCCGCAGCTGTGACGCGGTGTGGACACCCCCTTCCCGCTGTGACGCGGTGTGACACCCCCTCCCCGCTGTGACGCGGTGTGACACCCCCTCCCCGCTGTGACGCGGTGTGACCCCGTCCTTGCCACTCCGCTCCAGCAGACCGTCCGGCTGACCCCGAGTAGGCGGCCCGGTGAGACACTGCGCCGACCGGCCGGCTGCCGGGAACGCGGTCCAGCTCGGCCGCAACAATCGCTCTACTGAGAGAGCCTGAGACGGCAGCGGCAGTCAATGAGGGAGGATAGCACGGCTGGCGTCATAGACCGGCAGCGCGGGCAGCAGCTCCCTCCGTCCCTCTCCCCAATGACGGCGCGTCCAGCAGCTCCCTCTTCCCTCCCGTGGCTGTCCTTAATGGCGACGTGTCCAGCACGACCAGCAGCTCCCTCTTCCCTCCCGTAGCTGTCCTCAATGGCGAGGTGTCCAGCACTGACAGCAACCCCTCCCTGCCTCTATCTCCCTCCCCACTCTCTGGTACGCCCTCCAGCGGCGGTCTCCTGTGGCGGCGTGTCCTGTACATACAGACCACAGACCGCATCACGCCACCGACCCGCATGAAAACAAACGCCTGACGACAGTATCGTGCCGCGGCCCGACGACAGCATGGGTCGCTCAACTATCTGACGAGCTACCGGCGAGCAGCGCAGCGGAAATAATGATGATCAAATAACCGGGAAATGAAGCTAATCTCGCTCACGGTTACAATCGTCGAATCCAATATCGCTGACCGTAAATTGATGTCTGCCCACAACACAGTGCAGATAATGAGCGATGGAGACTACAGACTACAGCTAGGTAGAGATTGGAGACTACAGACTCCTAGATAAAGCATCTTCCTGTGGATATTATATAACTGGCATGAACTGATGATGCAAGAAATATTCATCTTCAGAGTTCCTACATTTGATAGACTTAACCCGCGCCGGGCCGGGGGGGGTGTTTGACCACTCACCCTCCAGCAGCTCCATGGAGATGTCCTCGACGAACATGTCCCACCAGCGCAGGTGTTGTGGCTGCCGGCCCACCCAGTCCACCACCTCGAACTTGCTCAGTTTGCCGGCCAGGTACATCAGCGCGATCGCTGCGGGACAGAAAGGCAACGGTTCACGGGATGGACGGGATAACGATTCATATCGTAGGATGACGTCATGGCGATGTGAAGGCGGTGAAGGCGGTGAAGGCGGTGAAGGCGGTCACCGACAGACAAAAACACAGCACGCTGTGATAGCCAGCGCGAAGGCGTGATTTCTCACACGGTTTGACAAGTAAAACCCCACTGTCTGATCTCCGGTCAGGAAGTTTATATAACCTATATTATCTTAAACTAGAGAAAGGCATAATTCATATTCAGATTTATGTGATGACGTTTACGGTTTATACCACAGCAAATATGCTCCCACATAAACCCTATCAAAAATGGGTGTCAGGGTGCAAAAATACTATTTTGTGTGTTTTTTTGAAAGGACATGTGGTTCAACCGATTTTCATGCAAACATTTTTTTAGCTTGACATGTATTGGTATCATAAGCGTACCCAAGGGGGAGGGGGAGAAAAGGGAGCAATTTCTCCCCCTGAAGGTCCGTGAAAAAGAAAAAAGGGCCCAATACCACGCGAACCGTGCTATTTAGAGTTTAGAGCACTTCAGAGGTTCTTTAGGGGCACCAGGGCCCTCTTTGAAAGACCAGAGGGCCCTTGCACGTTCAAAATTATAATCTATAAAGTTAGCGTTGAGTCCCTAATCATTTTCAGAAAATGACGCCCTGATCCCAGTGTTTATGATGTATATTGTAGTGCAACTGCTTCTGACGCATATATTGAACCACAAACTACGAGAGAAATATGCACCACACAACCGCATTCGTAACACCTTCACCAAAACAGGAGCCTGGCATCACCTCTGCTGGGCCAATGATATACAAACATGAAAACACGTGCTAATCAATGTTGGGGAGGTCAGAAAATTGCAAGACGCTAGGCCCAGTAGTTAAGGAGCAGCAAGCGAAAAACCATCGTGGTGGGGGTGGGGGGTGGGTGAGGGGTGGCAGAATCCACCCCCACACGGAATATGGTTAAGCAACAGAATGAATTGATTTACATACGTAATACTAGCAAAAATACATTTTTGGTCGCAAAACAAGACTAACAAATCTAATCGGCTTGAAACATTCTTCCCAAAAGAGCAACTGAATTTTCTGAGTCATATCCCGCGCGGCGTAGGGGTCTCCAGCCAAACGCGCGGCGTAGGGGATCACAGGACTCGCATGGCAACAGACACCGTCAGACCTTTCGCAATGGAGTTCTTTATGTCAACTCCGAACACAAATGATTTAAGCGTGCGTGCGCTTGCACCATTAGTGTAAAAGTAGGCGTAAAAGTTCTTGAGAATAAATCAAAGGATGTGGAGGATACTTCATCATAACCAGTGGGACACTCAACGCCGCTCGCGCCCAGTGCAGTGGCAGAGACGGATTACTCTGTCCACAACATAACTCATGGTAACATACACCAGCAACGTAATAATTCACTTACGCAAACTCAGCGTGGGCGCAGCTCAATCTCTCAGAGCAGAAAACCTGACATGATAGACTGTCCCGCAATACACAGCTGCTATGCGGAACAGCCTACCACCATCATTCATCCGGACAGGAGTGTTGACTCCCGCAATACACCGCTGCTATGCGGAACAGCCCATCATCATTTGTCGGGACAGGAGCGTAGACTGTACCGCAATACACCGCTGCTATGCGGAACAGCCTACCATCATCATTCGTCGGGACAGGAGCGTAGACTGTCCCGCAATACACCGCTGCTATGCGGAACAGCCTACCATCATCATTCGTCGGGACAGGCGCGTAGACTGTACCGCAATACACCACTGCTATGCGGAACAGCCTACCATCATCATTCGTCGGGACAGGAGCGTCGTCTGATCGATCAGACCCTCCCAGTCAGCAGATTGGAGACGAATCCGACGGCGAAGGCTCATTCGTCTTAATGTCTGTCCCAGACTGAGATTACAATCGCCGTCGCAGTCGGAGAGTGCGTTTTGCGACGCAGCTAATTTTTCCGCCTACCGCGGAAATTCGTCGTTAATCTGTATCAACGCCGAACTTTGTAGAATGGCTGGTCTCTTTTCCGTGTGCCTTTGTGACCACGAGTCTCAGATGTTGAGAGACCTCCGTCAGCGGACCGGACTACACCGGACTGTGTCCATCGGCACAGTGCGCGCTGGCCGGCCTCCCCCAGTCCCCCTCCCGCCGAGGCCGGATTGGTGTCGGGCTAATGGCGTCCATCAGTCAGCTGGGCCGGCGGCGACGCCAGAGGGGCCGGCCGCGCACCGCGCCAGCCGCGAAGGTTAACACGGCAGTCACTGGGGCATTTTCTGTAACACGAGTCACGGCGGGGGTAGCCCCCCTTGTATCTTCGGAACCAATAAAACGATATCGCTGACTCAAATGACAATCAATAGCCCAGAAAATTGCATCGACTTAAAATAATTTATGTTGCCCTATAGGGGGTCACGACACAGGCCAGGTCAAAAGTCAAAATCGAGCTATTTGAGTTTATAGGCCCAAACTTTCCATTCAAAGCCTTTGGTTGCAACCATGATCACCCAGAGTGCTCTCAAAGGTATGGTCCACATCCCGCATGAGTTAAAGGGGATCGTTGGGCAAAATGCCAAGGTCAAGGTCAGAGGCCTCTTGCACCAAATAATCTACCCGTCACATAAGGTTATTATGCCAAAAAGCATACAAAATTCATGCAACGCATGTTTTATTTACTATTTTACGTGTAAAACTCGACATTGATACTCACTTTATCACCTGACTTGATGCACGTGAAATAAATGTAAAGTAAAGGTCAAATTCAGGTCACAATAGGTACAAATTTGAAATTGTTACATATAATTAATTGACACATTTTTTCTGGACCGGCTCTGTCTTAGAAATACAGTGCTACTGTACTATACAGTACTATTTATGTGTTTGTACATGGTCCAAAAAGCAAAAAAAAAAAATCATGGGTTACCCGATGTATCATTTTAAATTTGGTATGGTAGTTAACTATGCATAGTTTCTGATATATCTTATGATTTTAAATATTTTAAAAAGTTTTCATTTTTTGTCATTTTCTTGCCCCTTCTAGTTATATTGAGTTCAGTGCCACGGACCTGTAGCGAGTACTGCGAGTCCAATGACCAGCCCAGCAACGACCCTTCATCTGACCCCGAGCCGCGGCCGGCATCTGACCCCCACCGCCAGCTGAGTGACCGGTCCTCCCCCCACCGCCAGCTGAGTGACCGGTCCTCCCCGTCACCGCCAGCTGAGTGACCGGTCCTCCCCCCACCTCCAGCTGAGTGACCGGTCCTCCCCGTCACCGCCAGCTGAGTGACCGGTCCTCCCCGTCACCGCCAGCTGAGTGACCGGTCCTCCCCCGTCACCTTCAGCTGAGTGACCGGTCCTCCCCCGTCACCGCCTGTGTGATGTGAGCGTCTGTGCTCCGCGCACGCGCAGTTGAACGGTGCCTCCGTCACCGCCAGCTGACGTGACCGGTCCCCGCCACCGCCAGTGAGGGATCCTGTCCTTCCCCGTCACCGCCAGCTGAGTGAACCGGTCCTCCTCCGTCACCGCAGCTGAGTGACCGGTCCTCCTTCCCCCACCGCCAGCTGATGACCGGTCCTCCCCGGTTCACCGCCAGCTGACGGACGGTCCTCCCCCTTTCACCGCCCGGCTGAGGACCGGTCCTCCCCCGTTCCCGCCAGGAGGTGACCGGTCTCCCCCCACCGCGCTGAGTGACCGGTTCCTCCTCCGTTACCGCCAGCTGAGTGACCGGTCTCCCCCTTACCCCAGTCGGTGATCGCCTCCCCCGTCACCGCCAGTGAGGACCGGTCCTCCCCGTCACCGCCAGCTGATGCCAGGTCCTCCCCCTCGTCACCGCCAGCTGATGTGACCGGTCCTGCCCGCGTCATCCGCCAGCTGAGTGACCGGTCCTGCTCCACCCGGCCAGCCTTAGTGACCGGTCCTCCCGCTCCGCCAAGAGCTAGATGACCTTGTCCTCCCCCGTCACCGCCAGACTGATGTGACCGGTCCTCCCCACCGCCAGCTGAGTGACCGGTTCTCCCGCCACCGTCCAGCTGAGTGACCGGTCCATTCCCCCGGCCACGCGCCAGCTGATGTGACCCGTGTCCTTCCCCCGTACCGCCAGACTGAGGACCGGTCCTTCCCCCACCCGCCAAAGCTGAGTGACCGTCCCTGACACCGCTGCTGGAGTGACCGTCCGCCCCCCGCACCGCCAGCTGATGACCGGTCCTCCCCCGTCTACCGGCCAGCTGAGTGACTCGTCCTACCCCAGACCGCCAGGCTGAGGTTTTGTAAGTGACCGTCTCCCCGTCACCGCCAAGCTGAGTGACCCGGTCCACCCCACCCCAGTGAGTGACGTCCTCCCCGTCACCGCCCAGGTCTGAGTTGACCGTCCTCCCCCGTCACCTGCCAGCTGAGTGACTCGGTCCTCCGCCTTACCGCCAGCTGAGTGAGCCGGTCCTCCCCTACCGCCAGTGCTGAGTGACCGTCCTCCTCTCCCCACCGCCAGCTGAGTGACCGTCCCCCACCGCCAGCTGATGACCGGTCCTGCCCCCCACCGCCAGCTGAGTGACCGGTCCTCCGCCCCCACCGGCCAGCTGAGTGACCTGAGTCGCTCCCCCACCGGCCAGCGGAGTGCGGTCCTCCCCCCACCCGCGCAGCTGAGTGACCGGTCCGTCCCCCAGCCGCCAGTGGAAGTGACCGGTCCTCCCCCCCCGCAGCTGAGTGACCGGTCCTCGCCCCAACCGCCAGTGGATTGGACGGTCCTCCCCACCGCCAGCTGAGTACCGGTTCCTCCCCGTCACCGGCGCTGAGTGACCGTCGTCCCCAGCTCGCACAGCTGGTGACCGGTCTTCCCCCGCCACCGCACTGAGTGACCGGTCCTCCCCCGCCACCGCCAGCTGAGGTGGACGGTCTCCCCCGTCACCGCCACTGAAGTGGCATCGGTCCTCCCCCGCACCGCCAGCTGAGGACGGTCATCCCCTATCCGCCAGCGAGTGGACCGTCCTCCTCCCCACCGCCAGCTGAGTGACCGTCATCCCCCACCGCAGCTGAGTGACCGGTCTCCCCCCACCGCCAGCTGAGTGACGGTTCTGCCGCCCGCCACCGCCAGTTGAGTGACCGTCCTCCCCCACCGCCAGCTAGTGACCGGTCCCCCCCCACGCCAGCTCAGTGACGGTCCTCCCCCCCGTCACCGCCAAGCTGGAGTGACCCGGTCCTCCCCGCACCGCCCAGGAGACCGCGTCCTCCCCGGTCACCGCCAGCTGACGTGACCGGTCCTCCCGTCACCGCCAGCTGCAGATGACCGGTCCGTCCCCCACCGCAGTGAAGTGACGGCCCTCCCCCGTCACCGCCAGCTGAGTGACCGGCGGTCCCCCGCCGTCAACCGCCAGCTGAGGTGACCGGTCCTCCCCCGTCACCGCCAAGGAGGTGACCGGTCCTCCCCACCGCCAGCTGAGTGACACGCTCCTCCCGTCACCGCCAGACGAGTTGACCGGTCCTCCCCCGTCACCGCAGCTGAGTGACCGCGTCCTCCCCACGCCAGCCTGAGTTGACCGGTCGCTCCCCGTCACCGCCAGCTGAGTGACCGGTTCCTCCCACCGCAGCTGAGTGACCGGTCCTCCCCCGTTCACCGCCGGCTGAGTGACCGGGTCCTCCCCCGTCACGCCAGCTGAGTGACCGGTCCTCGCCCACCGCCACGCTGAGGACCGGTCCTCCCCCCGCCAGTGAGTGGACCGTGCCTCCCACCCGCCAGCTGAGTGACCGGTCCTCCCCACCCCAGCTGAGTGACCGGTCCTCCCCCGTCACCGCCAGCTGAGTGACCGGTCCTCCTCCGTCACCACCAGCTGAGTGACCGGTCCTCCTCCGTCACCACCAGCTGAGTGACCGGTCCTCCCCCGCAGGAATACCGGTCCGGCTGAGTGCCTGCCTCCCTCACACCATTCTGATCCGATCGCGGCGCCTTTCCGAGTACAGCGTCGCTCGGCAACGGCACACACCGCATACAAAGCGCCTCAGAGACGGACCAGAGGCGATGTCCCGCGGCGGGCTGAGGCGGAACAGCAGCCGCCGCATACAGCCCGCCTCCGACCGACCCAGCTACAACTGAGCATCGCTAACATAGCCAACACTCGCCCGACATTCTACTCCATTTCCGGGCCGGAACGTCTTACCAGGTTTTGACCTGGTCTGTCTGGCCGGCCGGAATGACTAATTCTACCGCGGCAGCAGGACCGACCGGGGCCAAACTGGCGGCCCTGCCGACGGATCCTCCGGCGGTCAGTTTGGGTGACAGCTGAATGCAGCCGGCAGATAGCGAGACAAAGGCAGCCGTCCCCGGCGGAGCGACCGGCACGCAGAGATCGGCTCTCTCCCCGACCGGCCCGCCGGCGCGGCTCCACGACCGTGTCGGATCAGACGGCCGGGTCAAATGACCGAGTAGGCTACGGGTGGGTCACGACCTGGTGACGGGTCAGCTACGGGTGGGTCACGACCTGGTGACGGGTCAGCTACGGGTGGGTCACGACCTGGTGAAGGGTCAGCTACGGGTGGCTCGCGGGGGATGACAAGTGACACATGCGGTAACATTCTCCGGCTAGTTAACCTCGCATTAATTGTAAAGAATAGTGGGCGTAGTTGCAAGTTGCGGCCGACATCAGAAGGGCAATAGTCGGAGTAGCCTGAACCTGAGACGCACCAGACCATGGCTAACATCAGAAGGCCAATAGTCGGGGTCATCAGACGCACCGGACCATTTCTGAGAGTGTGCTCTCAATGGACACGCTCTCGCAATGTCGTGTCAGTAGCTGCCTGCAGCCTGGCGACAGACAGATGGTCGGAACAGTGCTCTATTGCCCGGGTCGTAACTATGACACGAGAGCACAACAGGCCCAGCCTGGCCGTTCTATCGGCGTCATTACGGTACATATCTCACCGACGGCGGACATCCCCAGAACTGCCGAGTCACAGCCAATAAGCTTGTCCTACAAAATTGTATTGGCTCTCGAGTGATGAATATGGCGCGTGGCTTTGATTCAGATAACAAAAGGAAATACAACTAGAATACCAATCATAGAGCAAGCGTATTTTGTTATTACCTGTCCAGCGGTTTCAAACTAATAAACAACGGAGTGTTTTATGCACATATTCCAGGCCGTACGGAACACGGGACCGAACAAAGTCCCGAGAACGAACGTAATTACTCTTGGATAAAAGAAAATAACCGCCATTCTGAAATATATTTGTCCCGGAAAGTTGCAATATAACAATCCAGAGATAATTGTGCAATAAACCAAGATTAAAAACAGCAGCAAACAACTTAATTGCATATTTACATTCAGATCGTGGGCTTTCTGCAAATTGCTAGCGAGATGGAAAACAGTAAGAATAATGTTATAATTAATTACGCGAGTCACTGCACTTCAATGAGCCGCTCAGTTCATCTCGGCAAATGAGCTCCAAGGAGATACAAATTATGGACACAATTGCTAACAGTGTTTTCGACAAACAGTAGTGTGTTTTTTCAGGGTGATGTCTCAGAAAAATTGTTTTAATTCTGCCCAGGTTCCGTTACGGATTATAAGGAAATGTCACTTTTTAGTTCTGTCAGTTTCGGCCAATTAGTGCCGTTTCCAGCCGTGCGGCGTGCACCGGATTTTACACCGCGCCTCCCATAACCAGTGAGATCCAGCGCCGGCCGCCAAACGACACTATCGGATGTAATCTATAAAATGCTGGCTATCCTTTTTAATCTTCCTTTAAAAACGGAACATATTTGCGAGAGAAAAAATATTCGAAACATAGGAAACCACGGATAATGCTGGTTTTATGCTGTCCGGAAGCTCCAGCATTTAGCATAAGTATTGCGCTGCCGGGTCGACTATTTATGCTTCGTGGCGATAGAAAAACGCTGAAATATAATGATAAGATTATTCTGGATGGTTTCAGTATGTTTATGAACACTCTTCAAATGTTACCCATATTTATTTTCTAACTTCTTGTGCATATAACACCTTGAAGAGTGATTAATTGATGCATATAAAAATACCTATAAATATGATGATGTTAAACTTTGAGTCGGCCGCCAAAAATGTGCAATGTTGTAGGTTTTTAACCATGACCTGAAGCGGTATGTGTTACTAAGGGCACATCTGTTTAGCTTAGCACACAAAGCTCGCTTGGTGACATCACGCCTTGCTATTTACCGGTATGCCACTCCACTACAAATATAATAACGAGCGAGCGCGAAGCGCGCAGCGAGTCCTAACTGAATACCAGATTGTTCTCACATTTAAGCGGCCGACCCGACCGGACCCGACCCGACCGGACCCGACCCGACTGGACCCGACCGTAACGCTCTCCAGAAGCTTATATACTAGGAATCCCGCACCCGATTGACAAGCGGTCTTCGCCATCTGATAGCCCCTTGCAATCACCTTACCCGACTCGACCGTAACGCTCTTCAGAAGCTTATATCTTAGGAATCTCGCATCCGATTGACAAGCGGTCTTCGCCATCTGATAGCCTCATTCAATCACATTATGTTATTGACATGTTTCGTCTCACGTGAAGGGTCAGCATGGCGCGTGGTAAGTGCCGCGTCAGGGGTGTCAGAAAAGAAAACGTTATCCTGCTATAGCTGATAAACGGCTGGACCGATTAAGATGCAATTTGGTGTGTGGATTGAGACCACACCACTTGAGACCACACCACTGCAGTGGTGTGGTCTCAATGGTCGTAGTCGTATTTGTGGTCTTCGTCGTATTTTGTGGTCGCATTTGATGAGGTAGGTGTAGGGGTGCCAGTGCACTGGCAATGTTAAGCAAGTCAAACTCTGTGTCACACTGCAAGTGCGCACGTGTACAGGCCTGTTCCGTCCAAGAAATTACCTACAACACATCTTCCAATACCGGATCTATACCTATCTCGGCAAACAAAAGTCGCAGGAACACGGGTATATGTATAGAGAAATAGAGAAAATACAGATGTATAGAGAAACGATCCGCCCGGCGTATCCTCTATGTGTTAATCAGTGGCGCGCAGCAAGTGCAAAGTTACTGGCTCCGCTATTCAAGCAAGCTATTCAAGCATATAAGTACTATTGGTTCCAAAATAAGCGTCCCGCTGGGTTGGCCGGCACAGCAGTTTAAGGGAGTATAACGCCTTGCGAAAATTATGAGAAATGATGGAGATGAGAGCCACTCATCTGGGCTTTCATCTACATCAATCCACATACTTTTCCCAAGGCAGTAGATTCCCTTTAACTGCTGACGTCAGAGATGTGACGTCACACAGCGTCATGTCCTGTTCTATGGTCCAATCAGATAGCCGGCCGCTAGCAGCCCAGGCAGAACAGTCGAGCCCAGCCGTCCGCAGTCCGGCCAGCGTCAAACCGCCGCCAATGCACCAGTCAGCACTGATACAAGGCCTGCTGATGGCGCCCCACGGTATTCGTTATTGCTTATTCACACACGGTTTCGGCTTCCGTCGGCCAATCAGCTTCGGTCACGCACCGCCCGACCACGTCAAGAGCAGACGTGACCGGCGACAATACAGGACGACATTGACGATCATGACGCACCCGGGGCCCATAGTGGCGATCATGACGCAGCCTGGGACCGACGTTGGCGATCATGACGCACCGTGGGACCGACGTTGGCGATCATGACGCACCGTGGGACCGACATTGGCGATCATCGGATATTGGCTTTACAGCCAATATCCCAAGACGAACTTCTGAGTGTACCAGTTATAATATGTATCGTGCTGACCGACCGAATCATAGTAAGTTGGCTAAAGGCCACGGTGGTGTGGCGATACTGGCACACCAGACCGTTAAAGTAACGATTATGCCTACACCCGTTACTGAGAGCCATGAACAGAGTAATTTAGAGATACTATGGACCCAGATGCAGTCAGGGAAGAATGGCCAGTTATATTCGCATCAGCTTATAGCATCCGACCAACACAGTGCGGCAATAACCGCCAGATCTGGATGATTTGAACGCTCAGTCTGAGCTATATGATAGACGTCCACCCACGCAAGCATGTTATACTGGCAGGCCGACTTTTAATGGCATGCTTAATGAAAGTCAATGGCGTTACTCCGGGGGCCAGATTACTCGAAACACTACCGTGATGAACGACTCGACCTGTGAATGTTTGAAACAGCCTACCCTACCGGCCGGCCTCCTCCTTGCTTGAATGTGATAGCCACCAGTCAGAACGACAGAATCAGATCCGGTGCTTACTCGTTGTCATTAGGGGCCCGGATGATTATACTTAGGATAATGATACTCAAGGTGTGATTAGTTGTGCTGGAAAGGTTCCATTATGCGTAAGATATGTTTAACGGTCGCAATGATGTCACCGAGTTTAAATGTCACCTTGTCACGCACTGATTGGAACGAGGTTTGGTGCAGTGGTAGTACGGAGGCGGCGTGGGAGTGTTCGTGCGTACGTTTCTGAGCGCCTTGGATACTGTAGCGCCGATCCGGCGCATGCGCGTGTCACCGCCCGGGGCGCCACCTGTAACGGCGGCCACACGTGACCTTTTGGCCGGTCGCCGCCGAGCGCTCATAGATACGTCGGCCAACGGACGAGCGCGCTACAAGGAAATTAACCGTCAGTGTAGAGCGGCGATTCGGTCAGATACCGCAGCCTACTTTAAGAATGAGTGTAGGAAAGCGGGACCTGCGAAAATGTGGCGTATACTGAAACCAATCATAGGGGACAACAAGGGAGCTCATGATATACCGCAGGTCACGCCAAACGCACTTAATGCATTCTTCTCACAGGTGGGCCAGACAACAGCCAACAGTGTACCTGGACCATCGCAGTCCATGCCAGTGCGTTTAACCCAGAGTGCATCACTGGCATATTTGATGTTGAGACCGTGATATCAGCATGCATTGGCGACAGTCGTACACAGCATTGAACCCTCCACAGCAACAGGTGGTACAAGGGATTAGCGCTGCAAATGTTCAAGGAAATTCTTTTTTAATGGCGTACGGAACCGGTCTTGCCTGAATATAATTAATAGCAGTTTGAGTCATGGCGAAGTTCCACAATCATGAAGCACGCCGTCTATTACACCGTTGCCAAAGACAGCAAACGCATCAGCGCCATCTCATTTACCGCCCTGTGTGATTTTACGGCCATTACCAAAAATTTATAGAACTTATAGTACAAACAGCAGCTGGTGCAATATTGTTAGGGACAAACTGCTTGTTCACGTCCAATCAGCCCACGGTTATCGGCAGTCTCATTCAACCGAAAACAGCGTTAGCCGTGTGTACTGACGCATTTTTACCGGGCATTGGATGAAGGATGTATCAGCTATTCGTGATGTTGGGCATCTATCAAAATGCTTTGGACACCGTTGATCACCAGAGACTGCTAGAAAAAAACTTACGCTATATGGAATCAGTTGTGAAATGCGTTTGCTAAACTATTTAGCTGGACATTCTCAGCAGGTTAAAGTTAAACGGGAGCGAAGGCGAGCCGATCATGTCCAGCAGCATCTACCCAAAGTATAGGGAGTTTACCAGGGAGGATCATATTTAACTGTTTGCTGTATGCAATTTACGCGAATGATATGGGGCCTTTATTTGACGCGAGTAGAAATCATAACAATTTGCAGGATGCATACCCAGTTACTGAATAACAGGGCAAAAGAAAAACATGTGTCTGACATGATCATGACAATTTGGAAACCGTGCCGCTCAGTCAGCTCTCAGATTGGTTTCAACGAAAAACCGTCTCAAAGTAAATGCCAGTAAGACGCAAATGATCGTTTTGGAACCGAAAAGCGATGCTGAAAAACCAGCCCAAAATAAACTGTTAATTTTTGTGTGAGCAGCGATCAAGAATAACAGGTGGTAAAAAACCTTGGTTCTTTATATGGACAGGCATTTACCTTTGTTAAGACCACGTAGAATCCACGTCACGTGGCAAAATGTAGCGGGAGTCTAGATGATGCTGGTGCACGCGAAACATTCCCTGCCAAAGTCATCCATTCAAACCGATAGTCACGCGCTGGGTGATAATCCATAGTAAGATACGTGTGTCGATCTACCGGCACTTGCCAGTAGACCGAACTTCACAGATCCAAAAAGATCATAAATTGGCGGACCGACCGATTGCGCGGATCATGACGCATCGTGGACCGACGTTGGCGATTCATGACCGCACCGGGGCGACCGGACATTGGCGGGATCATGACGCAGCCTGGACCGACATTGCGATCCTGACGCACGCGGGGCCGGGCCCGCCCCGAGGCGTCATCACCGCGGCGCGGGAAGGCAATTCTTCGACATCCGACTACGCGCTGCTGGGGTTGGCGATCGGGGCAGAGCGGCGCCGCGTCCCCGGGGCCCCGCCTGGCACCGTCGCTTCACCCCGCGCGAGAGAGCGAGAGCAGAGAGCAGAGAACAGAGAACAGAGAACAGAGAAAAGAGAGAGGAGAAGCAGAGAGCAGAGAGCAGAGAGCAGAGAGCAGAGAGCAGAGAGCAGAGGAGCAGAGAGCAGAGGAGCAGAGAGCAGAGAAGCAGAGGAGCAGAGGAGCAGAGGAGCAGAGGAGCAGAGGAGCAGAGGGCAGAGGAGCAGAGGGCAGATGAGCAGAGAGCAGAGGAGCAGAGGAGCAGAGCAGAGCAGCAGAGAGCAGAGAAGCAGAGAGCAGATGAAGCAGAGAGCAGAGAGCAGAGAGCCAGAAGCAGAGGAGCAGAGACGAGAGAGAGAGAGAGAGAGCAGAGAGGAGAGAGAGAAGAAGAGAGAAGAGAGATGAGAGAGAGAGAAGAGAGAATGAGAGAGAGAAGAGAGATAGAGATGAGAGAGAGAGAGAGAGAGAGAGAGTTCTCTCCCGCCGCTGACGAGACCAGGCGAGACGCGGGGCGGTCTTATGACGAGCCACGCAGAGGCGACACAACAGACGACCGTCATTACCGCCAACACCAATGCAAAACACCGTATGTTCTGTATGGAGATCCACACATTCACGTATTCATTACCGATTAATGGTCATCGCGTTTTTTTTCTTCTTCTCTCTATTTCATTCGATGACATTTGTGTAAATGTAATGAATAAGAACAGAACATGCATGGGGCCTCATTACTACAGCAAAAAATACAATTACGTTGTCAGTGGATAGCGAAGCCGATCTAGCCCCGGCAGAGGCGGACGCGCGAAGATGCACGAGCATTAGGGATACATGGGGCCTGGCAGACAGAGACTTTTCAAAACAAACTGACAGCTCTGATCGCGCCACAAACCAACAGCAACACAGTCCGAAATAGCCACGGAGCAGAACTAGCCGAGAACGAGTCGTGGACCGGCCAATACAATATCGCCACACGGCGAGGGAACGGAACGGAGCGGCCGATCGCAACACAGCACTCCAATCAGCCGGCGGATGTGACAAGAGGCGATCGACCAGCGGCAAGGATAGGGCCAATATTGCAAATGAACATCCACGGACACTGAACTCAGGTCACCAAAACAGTCCGTAAATAGTCAACAGAGTCAAGGTCCAGCGTCTGTCATGATAGGCTCCGACACGATCGACGATCGGATGTGAATATTCTGATGAAAACTTGGTGAGGTCTATAATAAACACTTTTCCAGCGGAGCGGCTGCGATGGATATCCTTTAGCGATACCTACGTGGTATTACTTTTCAGAAGCTGGCGCAGCCAACAGCCTAACGCTGATCAGAAGCACACCGTGACTGTAGGTGGCAGCACCCGGTGCTCCGACAGAGTCCCTGAGGGCAGGACGAGCTGAAGCCCAGCCTATCGTGTATCAACACACGGAACCAGGCTACCCTCCTTCCGGTCGTACGGTTTAACCACCCCCTCACACACCAGCAATCCACCCTCCGAACCGTCCCCTGTATTCGCTCCGACAAACCCCCTCGACAGGAGGACGCACGCCGATTTATCGCGGCCCTCCACCGCGGCCGTAGCGCGCCGAGTTCATCCCTCTGCCCACCGGTGTCAGAAAAGCAGCCCGTTTCTCCGCTATTCTGAACTCGAAAGTTTTGTTCCGTGAAAACTTTGACTGTAAAGAATGTTTTTGTTTTAGTCTGTGGATGCAAATGGCTGACGAGCATAACAAATGGCAGAGAAGATAGACAAAAAATAACATACATTATTATTTTAGAGGCTGCCATCACCAAAGGAGCGAGGTTGTCTTCCCTCCTACGATGATGGCAGCCTGTAAAATAATAATGTATGTCAATTTTCTCTATCTTCTCCATCCATTATTGTTCTCCTGCCCTGCAATTAGTTCCGCCGCTGGCGAAAAATTTGTTCCGCAAACTTAGATCGTGGAGCCACTTCTCTGGCCCGGCCGGCCACCGCGCGCCGTTACTCGGGACAACAGTCGACCGGGGAGCACTGCCACCGGGCCGCGCCGCGCCGCCGGGTCAATCGGATATGACTTATGAAGACAGTATTGTCCGGTCCGGGAATATTTGATGGCGCCGGACGGAGCGGCCCCGGCCGGACAGACCAGACGACGGGCAGCGGCGGGCAGGACACGTGCCAGTGTTACAGTGTCCGCCGGCCGGGGGCAGTCCGGGGTCATTGGAGAGACAAGTGACGGATTAGACGAGAACCGCGGACCCGCCGACCGGCAGGTTCAACCTCCTGCTGACACACTTCACTCACGTAACGAGGGCGGCCGAGCTTAGATGCATCAGTACGGCATGACACGGTAGGTCAGCCGGGACGCCACAGCCGGCAGCAATGCCAGTCTGCGTTTAAAGAGGCTGTCTGCAATTCCAGGGAGCGTGCCTTATCAGTGTTTTGCCACATGACAACTGGAATATACTCGGGGCGATCTGGAAGTCATTGGGACCGGCCGGGTGCTGTTGGTGTCCCCACTGGTGCTGCTCAGGCGTTAGACAGGAGGTATCTGTGACCTGTGACAGGTGCATGTGTGACCCGGTGAGGTGACTTACCGATGATCTCCGGCTCCCACTGCAGGCTGAGCGTGGTGCAGAGCGAGTCGTTGACGAACGTCCACGCCATCTGGACGCACTTGTGCAGCTTCACCTTATCACCTGGACATACCAGCAGGGAAACGTGTCGGTAAAGGCCAGAATGATGATGATGATTTGGGTTTAAGGGCACCTCAACTATACAGTTATGTGGCTAAAGGCCAGGAGGGACCGCAAATGCAGCCAACAGCAAACATCGACAATTATATTGATCAACTATAGAACTGTCTGATTTTTAAGCATGATAGAAGCATTGCATACAAAGACGAACACGAATCGATTGACTTGAATACATGCTGTACAGTGTACAGCAGTAGAAGAATGTGAAACACACGCATTAATGCAATTGAGGAAACATGCATACGATACGTAACCATGGTTACGAATGTCTTTCTCTTCAGTCACTTGACATCTGCTACTACACAACTGTAGTTGAACTCCAGGTTCCACAAAATAGTGAAACCCAATGGCTGGGACGCCGCACCTTTGAGACACTTGGCGTATTTGATGAGGTAGGTGTAGGGGTGGTCGACCTGCAGGTCAAACTTGATGGTTTGCAGCAGGATGCGCTCCATCGTCATCACCTCCTCCTGTGGACGGCGCGGAGGGAGGGACGGGGGGTCAGACGGGGGGTCAGACGGGTGTCAACACGGCTGACTGCCACTGATGGTGCCGGCCAAATTCACAGATTTAGGGGGAATGAAGGATGCCAGAATTGCCTGTTTGATCACATATCTTGAGATGAAGGAGATGTCCGGGTCTAAAAACATGACAATTATGCTATAATTTTTACGTGTCATGACATCACCCCACATTTCATGACACCTCATCCGGGAAAAAAAATTGTCATCCCTTCCCTTAACTCTCTGAATCTGGCCACGCATAACATGAATTTAGCCGCAGAACATCTGTAGCGCATCAGACGTTCATGTTGCACCTCCAGCCTCCGCGGCCTTAGTCGACGCGTGTCTCAGACGCGCGATGACGATCCACGATCATTGGATAAGCAACCAGCGGGCCAGTGGAGAGGCAAAACTCTGGGCGTGGTCACCAGCATTCTAGAAGCACAAAACGTGTCTGCCTTCTTGCCACGTCCTAGCCATTACAATGGCCACAGGGCTTAGCACGTCCTGCATACCTCAGCAAATAACCACAAGAGGCACAAGCCACCGGGTCACCAAACTCCCACTACCGCCAGTCTCTGCCGCCTTCCTCCCGTTTCAGGCTTCGCCTCACCTTCGGGTCGGTGCCGAACGCGGTGAACTTGGTGTCGGGCAGCTGCATCTTGGCCACCTTGATGATGTCCTTGCACTTCTTGGGTGTCTCCTCAACCTTCCCAGCCAGGAACAGACAGCAGCAGGCCGTCACCTGGCAGATGGCACGAGGCGGAGTTATCACAACTGACCGGGCGGAAGGCATAGGTTTTACTATATTTCACGAGTAGACGACATAATCCTGCGTTAAAACCAAACCGCAAAAAGGCAGGAGTGTTCATGAATAGAAATCGTTTCCACGCCATCGGTTGTCCGCTGCAGCCTCGCGTAGGAAAACCAGATACGTAGATCATAATTAGAGGTTGATTTGGCCAACTGCAGTTTATATAACATTATATATGGATCCTATTGCTAAAACACGATTTGAAAGCTTAAAGGGAGTATGCCTACTCACATTGGTCATGTGAAGTTGTTGACACTAGTCTGTAGAACAGATTTATTCTGGAATCTAGCCTCTTATTACATAGACTGGGTCATTTCCCAGATTTCCACTTAGTTGCCGGAGATATTTTCAAGGTCGCCACTTGGCACATAATTGTGAATAAGTCACCTATAATCTCGGATGGTCCCGCCAGAGATGCGGCTAAGCTACTCCAGAAAGCATTGCTCTTAAATTATCAACTGAGACGCCTCAGCATAAAATTGTTAGCTTCTGGACCACATTAGAAAACAACCCAACTCGTGACGCACTGATAACAGCTGCCGAACAGATTCTCGATCCAATGTAAAACAAACCTATACATTGCTCATAAAGGTTTGTTTATCGTCTTTAGTGCGCCATTAATAAGGTAGCCCATCTTCGCTATCTCTCGCTCTTATTTGTAGTGCCGAATCGTTTATGAGTTTTTTTGAAAACAAGAACAATACGTCCAAAAAACAAGAATATAGTAACAAAAAATCAACTTAAGGGGCTCGCAGACGTGAAATTTTATCGTAACCAATAATAAAGCAATAGCTTCTTACCGTAATAAAAATATATTTGACATTTCAAAAGAGTAGGCACACTCCCTTTAAGTTGACTCCCAGAACATTGCAACATCGACTAAGCTATATACCGACAGATTAAACCATTGTCTGTAGATTTCTCTTTTGCATTATTGCATTAGACAACCATTCAAGCAAGTTGCGTTTCATTTACGAGTAACCTGAAAACACATTACATATTAACCGCATTTGCACCCCGTCCCCCATGACGTTACACCACGTGCCCAACTAAACCGTCTCCAACCCCGTCCCACTCCCTCCGCCGGCCACTCACGTATCGGTCAAACTCCTTGAACGAGTGGAACATGTAGAAGCGGTGCATGAAGACCACGCCGGTGGCCACCGTGTCGTAGCGCAGGCCGATCTTGTTGCCCAGGTCCATGATGAAGCGGGCACCCTCCTTGCGGTAGCGCATCTCCGTCTCCATGACGATGCCGTCCTGCGCAGACGGCGTGGCCTTGAGGTCGCGCCGGTTGTAGAACCAGTACACCATGGTGACAGTGGGTCAGATGACAGGGAGCATTAGCTGCCACCAGTACTGCTTGGAGACAGGACCAGGCCAGGTCAGAGGAGTAGAACCAGTACGCCATGGTGACAGTGGGTGAGACGCTCCGAGTAAGGACTAAGGAACATCAGCCCCAACCGGAGCTGTGCCAGATGCTCCCAGCCATGGTGGATAGGACCTGGGTAGGTGAGCAGTTCAGCACTGTACAAGCGGCACAGCATGGTGAAGGCTAGGTCAGATGGGTTGAGTCAGAAATGTCAGCCACCACCAGTGCCCCTTGCTGAACTCAGGGGTGGGGAGGGGAGGGCAGGGGGGAGGGGAACCGGGAGGGGGGGGGGGGGGGGGGGGGGCGGCTCTGGGATGTGGGGTTTCTGTGGAGACAGCGCCGCCTGGGCCGCATCAGCCTATTGTATAACCAGTCACAGTTACAACATGGGTACCTGGCCTGGGATGTGTAAGCTGTCACTGGTAGCTCACACCTGGTACTGCTGTTGGGGCAGGGCTGGACAGCGTCCAGCTATGTATAACCAGACACCAATGGCACTGGCTGGGACAGGGAGGGACAAGCAATGTTGACTATCGTCAGACGAACAGGACAAGCAATGCAGGTCAGGTCAACACTATAGAGTCAACACACCATGGCATCAGTGGGGTCAGACGAGTCAGATGGGAGCATGTCATGCCACTGGTGCTACTCTGGACAAAGCTATGAGAAGAGAGCCAGGTGGGCCAGGAAGGTGAAACGAAAACTTTGAAAAGTAGGATTTTAGCTAGTATGGATCAAGTCATGAAGCCTGGGTGATGAATTCAGTTGCATAGTGTTGGAATATGGAGTATGAATTCATTGAACAGTAATTGGTCTCTTGCCATTTCTTGTAATATTGGCCTTGAGCCCTTGGCCATCCCAAACTAAACATTGAAACAGAAAGTTTCTGATTATGGAGGGAGAGAGTGTTGTTTGTTGTTTTCATGATGAATAGTGTCAAGTGTTTGGCAAAACTGCTCAACTAAAACCTTGTGATTTTTAAGCCTGAACAAAAAGAACAAGAAGAAAACATTAGCCCTAAACAAATTATACCATATAGATAGATATATGTGAAGAATGGTGATATGCATATATATATATATATATATATATATATATTTATACATATATATGATATGCATGAATCAGTCATGAATTGATTGAAACAAATAAGTGGATTTCAATATTTTCCCTGCATTTTGCAAGTATAACATTTCAGTGACATATAGAAGCCAATAGGAAACCATCTTTAGTCTAAATTTCTTACAGTTTCAACTTTGAAAATTGATGATTGATGATGCCCAGTGCCCAAATGGGTTGGTGAAAAGGATTTAAATTGGAAACCAATTGTATGTTGTTAATTACTCAACTTATACTGTTACTTGTTACTTGCAGATGTTTCCAGCTCCCAATCATGGGTGGAGCACCTTAATCAGAGAGCAGGGTCACATCACCCCACCAACTTTTGTCAAATTGGAAGGTTTCCTTATTAAAAGTGGTCAATTGCTCTCAAACTGTTAAAAGCCAACCATCCAACATGAAATGCTACCCCAACTGTGTTAGAAAAGATCGACCCATGCTCCAAATCAGTACAATTTTAAGTTACTGCAGCACCACAAGCTGCTATCAGAAGTGATTTAGCGTTGCTATGGGAATGTTTGGGAACAAAATTGAAAAACTTTTTCATCAGACCATGAGTGACTGAAAATTGAAAAGTTGAAAATATTGGTCTTCGTGACATCCCAAAATAACACAAAGTGTTACTGTTTTAAGTGAGATGAGTCGTGAGGTACCACTACCTATGTCTCTTTTACCACAATGATGCAATACAAAATACAATACACAGGTGGATCCAAGTATATATAGCCTTTTATAGGTTCTTAGGTTTATATAGCCTTGGGTGGATCCAAGGGCCAAAGGGGGGGGGGCAGGGTTTTTAACTCCCCATATCGCCTGTAATTTGAAACAAATTACATATTTTCCAAATAGAAATAAATATAATAAACTTTAAAAGGGTATGCTTGTTTAAAACCGTTCAATAAGGTACAAGGAAGCCAAATCAGATTATTTTTCCAAATTTGCTGATTTTTTAATTTAGCCCCCCTCCAAAACCGCCCGCAGCTCACGTTCTGGATCCGCCACTGTACACAGGCAAGCGATATGCATATTTTCTAAGATGTAAAGGTATCACTACCCTTGTATTCACCTGCTTTTAAATTGACATAAGACCGGAATCGACGACACAGATCCTCCCGGCTGCTTTACCTCGCGACACAACAACTCGCCGCGTGTTATTGCAAACTAATAGCTCGTGTTTATACTTGACATTAAGTACAAGAGGTACAAGTATAAGTGCGAAAATATGAGAAAATGCAATTCAAAAATGATGAAATAATAACAAAGAGACAAAAAAAGTTAAATAAATTTTAAAATACAATTAGTATGCTAAAAATGTATATAATGTATAAAAAATAACTATATATTGTTACAAGTACTTCACAGTGAAGCTTCATATTTCTGCACTATATATTTGTCTACAAATCTGGCGAAAGTGTTTCAAACATCAAATTCGATAAGCGAAAATTTTCATCGCATTTTACATCCATTGCAAGATTGCAAAGATTGCAATTATTTGTGCGGTATTTGGTAAATACGATTTGCAATTTAATACCATCCAACTCTCATGCACCTATTTTTATTCAGGAGGTTTTCACAGTGTGATTCATGCTCCTTTGGTGCCTGTCCGTTATATATGTACCCCTAGACTCAATGCTTTGAACGTTGCTTTTCTTCATGGGTAATCATACGGCTAAATTACCTAGGCTAGGCCCCTTTGGAAATTGTATTGGCTCAATTCTTGGTGGTAGGGTTAACCAAAGTAATGCTGGACACATCCTAATGCCCTACTTTTCATGATGGTGGTATAGTGCAGGCGCAGATCCAGCCTCCAGGGGGCACGTGGGCGTGCACCCCCTGAGCCGGGTTTTGCCTTTAGCACGCCCATAGGGCTCTAGGCTCATAGGCCATACGGATGCGCCTTCCAGGCGCAATTTTTTTGTACTGCGTGTTCCCCTGACCAAAATCCTGGATCTGCGCCTGTAGTGTGGCAGTATTGACAATATTGAGTATCATCTACATCATCAATAGCATAAATAGTCTGGTGTTAGATGTCAAGTGTTTCCAGCATTGGTTACCTATCTATCCTATAAAGGGCTTACTTTTGTAACCTCAGGGCTCAGACCTGTACTAACCTCAGACTTTTCATATTAGAATGTGAACCCTACCAACACAGACAATCTAAAGCATAGTGCATCAGAATTGTCTGCACTCTGAAACCATACAAAAGCTGTGGTTAGAACTAGTCTGAAGATTATACTTTTTACCTATGCCCTGATGCACCAATAAACCACCAACCAAATAATAATAACATTAATATTCAAGAGTGTATTACAGCATGTCTTATGTTGAAGTTGCAGTTAGTTGATCCTGAACCTCTCACTTGTGAAATGTGATGTGATTGTCCAATCTCAATAAAGCTTCTACATATCTTGAGCAATTTGTGTTGATTCTACCATCATTGAGTCACTCACTCACCTGGTCATCTGCATTGATCCAGTCATTGTTTATTCATTTTTCTTGATATTGCTTTTATTGACTCAACCCTCATTTATTTACATTTATTTGATTTGCATAGATTCACATTCATTTTATTTGCATTGATTCACTTGAGGTGTCGCCACACAATTTGTAATTGGGACAGTCAGGGACTCAGGTGTTTTCTCCTTCCCTCCTCCCATAGGGCTAATGTTAAAATCTGTCTCATCTAGGGGTGGAGACAGGGTTATCCTCAGGAGGCACCCCCTCCCCCAGCAGTGATGCATCTGGTTCAACCTGCATTAATTTGACCTTTCATTGATTCCATCTTTCATTGAGTTGACCTTTATTTATTCGGTTGTCTCTGATTCAGCCTGCATTGATTCAGTATGAGGGGCATGCGAACTGAACCTGAATCTGAATTTGAACCTTGCAAGCTCATCTTCTTCCTGACCTTCTGATTGCTTATCCTGTGAATCTCAAACCTTTTGAACTGTGCCTTCCTGAACATTGGCCCTCATGAACCCTATAAGCTTCTCCCAGGACATCACAGGCTGTGACTACAGGGTGTCCCACAATTGATGTCACACCCTTCCACGAGCTCTATTTCCCCCAGTTGGGCGCACCGCGAATGGAATTTCGCCAGGATCGGCCCTAAGGGCTTCGTTGCGAGTCAACTGGTCACGTGACCCGCTGACCGACGTGACCCAGCCCGCCGGGACGGTTGCCGGGGTCATTTCCGGATTGACACCCAGTGCGCGCGGACCAGGTGTTCAGCATGGTCAAGTTGCTGTCTTTGTCGGCCCGCTGCCGGGCTATTGGCATGTTGCATGGCAGGACGACCCATGGTCAGGTTGCCGAGAAGCTGGGCTTCACTCGTCGCACCATCTGCCGCTGGCTGTTCCACCACAGACGTGGACAGACCCTGGATAATCGAACGGGCCACGGAAGGAAGAGCTCTGTCATCCCAGTGGCAAAAATCGTAATGGCAAAGTCGGCGCTGAAGACAGGTTAGTCAACAAGAAAACTGGCGCGGACGCTGTTGGTCAGCGGTCACCGGGTATCTATAGGTACTATCCAGGTCGACGGTGCGCAGATATCTGAGGAAATCCCTGAGGCTAAAATCAATCAAACCCCGCCTCCAGCCAAGGCTGACGGAGTCGCAGAAGTGCAATATGCTGGAGTTCGGCATGGCGAGGCGCGACTGGACCGTCCAAGACTGGAGACGGGTTCTGTTCACGGACGAGTCTCCGTTTAAACTCTTGCACCCGCCCAACCGGCAAAACGACCAAATTTCATCCCGCCGTTCAGCATGTCGACAACCCGGCAGCGGGCCGACACAGACTGCTCTTTGTCCATTATGGACACCTGGTCAGCGCGCGCTGGGTGCCCATCCGGAAATGACCCCGGCCATCCTCCCGGCGGGCCGGATCACGTGACCAGTGGACTTGCAACGAAGCCCTTAGGGCCGGTCCTGGCGAAATTCCGTTCAAAATGCGCCCGACTGGGGAAATGGAGCTCGTGGAAGGGTGTGACATCAATTGTGGGACACCTGTAGTCTTTACAGTCATGGACTTCCCAGTAAACATGCCGTCGTCAGGCCGACGTTGGTTTTACGTCGGCCCGATGTCGGCCCGATGTCGGCCCGACGTCGACTGGACGTCGTATTTGTCCGCCTATTCCGACGTCCAGTCGAGGTCCAGCCGACTTCGGGCCGACATCGGCCCGACAGCTTCTACATGTCTTAAGCCGAGATGTCGACATCGGCCCGACGTCGGCTGGACCTCGGCATAGGTGGACATATCCGACGTGTAGCCGACGTCGAGCCGACATCGGGCCGAGGTCGGCATGTCGCTGCCGAGATGACGATATCTTTCGACGTCGGCCCGACATCAAAATGTTTATTGGGTCATTTATCAATTGTATAGTATATAGCCTGCATGTTGGCTATTAGTTCAGCTTTTAGCTGTTCTATGGCTGTGTGTTGATTTTATTGTCTCATATTTTTTCGTCAAAATTCACCTCCCCATCATACCATCTTTAGTAATTGACATTGTGTCCCATTTCTAGTGATATAAGGTATTCGTTTTATTATTTTAAGGTTCTGATGTTCTGACCATGGATCTATAAACCCATGAAGAAGGTACTCATCATTTGGTTTAGGGTCAAACTGCTTAAAATTGATGATTGATACCTCTCATCAAAATGAAGAAGGTTCAGGTGAGCAGTTTTTGTTTGTGGCACATGTGTATTATCCAGTGTATATTGTCAGTTTTTGACAGCTATGCAACCTATTTCCTGGTGCTCTCCTATATTGGGAAAGATTGCATTGATAAGTTTGCTTCAAAATGTATTTGACAATGATTTTACTGAAGGAGAAGGAAGATCCTGCACCGTCAACACTTCAGCGTGTGAGGAAACTTGTGTGGAGATCAAGGGATCTGACCTGCACCTGGATCGAGTACAGGTCCATGGCGCATCCTCAGCTCTCGAGCAGCTTCTTTCTTAAGCGGAAGCTACGCGTGTTAGGGTGACGAAATCCGGTGCCAATTCAACAACACGTTATGTCATAACAATAGAATATGAATTATGCTTTCTGTGACTAAATTCCCATGCCTTCTAAATTTTCAACAGACGATCGTGGCTAGTTCAGGATCCTCACAGAAATGCTATTTGATCCGTACCGACCTTGACAGAGTTTGTAACAAGAGTGTGTTGTCTGATCAGACTGAGCGGGAGGACGGAGATGATGCGGAGCGGCCTGGCCTGCCGATCGAGTGCGCCGTGCTGGCCACGGTGGTCCTCCACCTGGCGCTGTGCCCCTACACCAAGGTCGAGGAGAGCTTCAACATACAGGCCGTGCATGACATACTCTATCATCGGACTGACATCAGACAGGTAAACAGGGCGATACATGGCATTGTTAGGCTGCACGCAACAGGATACGCGAAAAAAGTCACGTATTTGCGCCATACTTGGGCCTGTTCCCGTCGCGCCTCTAACCGCCTCTAAGTTGCTCCGACTGCAACTGCTCTGTGTTAAAGAATACGGCTGGACCAAGTGGTAGCAACTTTGAGGAAGTTAGAGGTGCGACGGGAACAGGCCCCTTATATCATTGCATTTTTGTCAGATGTGTGCCATTATATCCCAGGTATGCTATCATTGCTCTGGCCTCTGCTGGGTTCCTTTGTGTTGTTGACCCTAACTAGCTGTTTATTTTAAGGGTATCCCCTATGGCTGACCTTTACCCATGCTCTTTATTTGCTGTATGCCTCTGATCATCCTAGGTGTCACGTTAACAGGTTGTTGCCACATGTCCCAATGACAACCCTCGGGGTATGAGGCGTCCGCGCACCATCGTCATAATGTACCGATATCCCGTATATATTTAAAATTTTAAATACATTTTCCCGTATTTATTTTCTGCCATGTATCATGATACTTTTTACTACCCCCCAAAAATGCGACTGCATGTATCATCTGACACCTACACCTTCCAACGGCGTGATGTTGTGTACCGCTGTCCGCCGTTGATGGCCAGTTGTAACGTGTCCCCTCTGTCTGTCTGTGTACAGTACGACCACCTGGAGTTCCCGGGCGTGGTACCCCGCACGTTTGTCGGCCCACTGGCGCTGGCCCTGCTGTCAGCTCCGGGCGCCGCCCTCCTCACGTCACTCTCCGGGAAGTTCGCCGTACAGCTGCTGGGTGAGTGACACAACGCCGACACCACAGACAGCTGACACAAAGACCAGGTGATACTGTTGCCCGTCCGTAGGACGCTACATAACCAAGTAGTTGAGGCGCTTTAAAGCCCTTTTCATCATCACCGCCCATAGTTAGTGCCTAGTCCATTAGCCCATAGAGTTTGGGTGAACAGTGAGCACCTGGCGCTCAGGGTCACATAACAATTAGTTTGTCTTTGTGGGTAAGGTATATGTTTTTGTTGTATTTTTATTCCGTGTTTTATTAAAGGGAATGTTTCACATTAACATTATATTTGAGTTGAGATGGCCATTTTGCTGGATTTTGGCGACTTGGAGAAAATTAAGAAAGTGGCTATAAAGTTAAGAACACCACTGACAGAGAGGTCCAACATATCGATCAGTAAATTTGATGTTTTGGTCTAGCTTGTGTGTTCATGAAGACATCGTGCACGGAATTAAAGGGGCCCGTAGGTGTATTAGTTAAATGCCGGTACATTAAGATATGACCGAGTCTCGTCAATCTGCATTTTTTGAATGTCAAAGTTCTGCATGAAATCCCTGTAGTTAGACGCTTGTTTTAACCATTTGGCTATCAATTAGGTCATGAACAATGTCTGGAGGTCTCGCCTACATATTTGTCACTGGGGTCGCAGTAAGGTTTTCCTCTATTTGTCTCGCCACAAATTCCTATCATAAACAAGCACTCAAAAGACCATAAATACTTGTTATATAAACACTTAGTTTAGTCAATGCTAAATTGAGCACTGTTTGTGAGAAACAAAATGTCAGAATCGCGTTGTCGATAAGCAGCAAACTGTACTTCATATTTTGCACACAGGCGTACTTGGACACCAAACCTTTCAGAGTGAAGTGAAGCACAGTTCCCGTAACACGCTGCGACAGTAGCACCTTAACCATTAAGATTTGAGTTGATATAGCCATTTTCATATTGCTGCTTGGGCATTGAGCAAGCTGTCATATTGATATGGTTATGTGTAAAAACAACCACTATGAAGGATGAAGCTCAGCAAGAGAAAATTCTAAGATTGATTTTGGACATCTGTAGCATTCCTATCCCCAATTGAACCTGTGATTGGGACCGCACTGCCGATGGAGTCGATGTCTTCGGAGTCTCTTCTTTACTAGATATTGTGTAGGATTACAGTCGACTTGTTTTACGTTTGGCCAACATTAGGCATCACACTAGCACTAGTCATACTTATGGCTGCGTGGACACGGTTTTGTAATATTCTCTTTCAGCACCAGGCAAACATATCTCCTTCCATTATGACGCTCATCAGCCCAATAATATTAAAACGGATTCTCCTTTCTAAATGAAACTTCGGAATCAAATGTCGTTGAGATGACGAGGAAGCTATCTGTCAATATATCGTGTTCACCGCCAGAAGCAGCAATATGATCTGTATCGATAGAGTGCACTCACACAGGAGCGAGGTACTTTGAATAACTTTTTGGGAAGTGTGGCACAACGCGACGTGGCCCTTTAACTAATGGATCAGCAGGACCAGAACTCTCCTTAAATTTTGACCTATTGTGACCTGAATTTGACCCAAGCTTGACACTAACTTCATTTAAATGAGTTCATTGGTTCATTGGTTATGAGCGTCATATTAATTTCGCTGCCCATGGAGAAGCTTCCAGCGACAGATGAGTTTAACCACCGCAGTCTGCACTGCGCCACTTGCACCACTAACGGCCTCTGATCTTTCCGCTTCCAGTGCGGTTCGTGCTCGGCGCCGTCTCGGTGTTCGCCTTCTACCGGTTTCGGCAGAGCGTAGAGCAGGTGTTTGGCCGCCAGGTGGCCACCTGGCTGGTCTGCATCACCGTCACCCAGTTCCACTTCATGTTCTACCTCACCCGCACGCTGCCAAACATGCTGGCCATGCCGCTAGGTAAGTCTGTCCAGCCAGAAGCTGCGAGGGGAGCTCCAGGGACGATCTTTTCCGGGGTGTAGGGACTACGCATGACGCTAAAATTTTAGGTTGATATGGGGTTGATATAAATATCACCCTTTTTATGTGCATAATAATTTGTCACATTGAATCATGTGGCATGACCACGTTATGTGATTTTTTCGTACAGTTCATGCCAATATTTGTTCACGTCTCATATTTCAGTGTTGATGTCTCCAGTGATCCATTGCAGTTCTGTGTAGTTGAGTGGTGCTGGAGGTTGTGGTTTGCATGTTAGCTGTGGCTGGTTGAGTACGCTCGGAGATTGCGCCCACTCGCAGACTTAGTGGTGATTGGGACCCGCGGATAGAAAAGAACAATAAACGAGAAACTGCCAGAGACCACGGGAAGGTTACGACCGCGCTCCGGTCCGTTGTGATACATAGCAGATGGTCTCCTGGCAGAGGCGCGCGCAACCTAATCACTAGGGGAGGGGAGGGGTGAGCGGGCATGATTGGTTAGCTGTGCTCGGTAATTGGCGGCAGTTGTTTGCTCGAAGTGAGGTCGAGAGGTGACACTAGGGATGGGCAGCTGCTGCTGATGGAGCTGGTCACGGCCGGCTGACCGCTGCTCAGCGTGAGATTGCCTGCCCAGTGTTGCAGCAGATGAACTGCTAGCGGAGCTGGCGTCTGCTCAACGATGCTACGTCCGGCCGACCGATACTGCTGCTGATGGAGCTGGTCACCGGCCGGCTGCCGCTGCTCAGGTGAGTTACCTGCTGCCGCTGCTGCTCCGGTGAGTTACCTGCGGAGCTGAGCTGGCGCTGCTGCTCATGTGAGTTGCCTGCTGAGCTGACTGCTGCTCAGGTGAGCTGGCGCTGCTGCTCAGGGGAGTTATCGTTGAAGCGTCATTGCTGCGGCCCATCCTGCACCTCTCGAACCTTACATACACTCAATTCCGAACGAAATCATGCCATTGTTGTTCAAATTGTTTTCCACCGAGCGGCCTTTGTCCCACCACAAAGTCGCACATTCCGCATGTGCCGCCCGAGCCACATGTCGTGCTGTCATCTCATGTCGGACTTCTGCTGTGTGTGTGTGATATTGTCCACTCAAACTTGTCTCACAGACTAGCCATACTGCTGCCGACTGTGCCGCCAGGTGCCTGCGGCTGTGTGTTCCGGCCGGTCTGTCGCTGCTGCTGCTCACCTTCTCCGTGGACTCACTCTTCTGGCGGCGACCCGTCTGGCCGGAGGGAGAAGTGCTCTGGTTCAACGCCGTGCTCAACAAGTCCTCGGAGTGGGGCGTATCCTTTATAGGCTTTGAGGTATTCGGAGACGAGTGTCGTACTTATCACGAGTATGTAAACAGATAGTGGTCTTGTTTGCACATAGACCAGATAGGCGCCACATTCCACCTCCAACAGGGAGGCACATCATCTGAACTGTGCCCTAGCCCCTAGAACACAGTGAATGTGATGCTACATATGCTTTTGCCTCTGCACCTGCAGCATCTGGCTGATATTCCTGCCTGTGTGGTGAACAGGTCGCCTCGCCTTCAGCGCGTCGCTGGATCATCCCAGCACGTTCCGGTCGTTTGCCTTAACTCGCCGCCCCTTCAGACGTCGCCGGCGCTGTGGTACTGGTACTCTGCGCTGCCGCGGGCGCTGGGCGCCAGCCTGGCGCTGGTCCCGATAGGGCTGGTGCTGGACCGGCGGGTGCGGCTGGTGGCCGGCCCCGCGCTGGCCTTCGTCGCCCTGTACTCGCTGCTGCCTCACAAGGAGCTGCGCTTCATCATCTACGTGGTGCCGCTGCTCAACGTGGCCGCCGCCAGGGCCTGCCACGCCATGTAAGTGGGCTGGCCTTTCGATAAGTGCCTTCCGCGTCTGGGTTAAAGCTTTGTTAAAAATACTTCAGAATGTAAGTTGACTCGTCGTCGATAGCTTTCACCAACGCAGCATGGTTGATGTAAATTGTGTCGTTGATTACTTGTATGACTGCGATTAAGCATGTAGTTTCTCCTCCCCTGCACTATCCCTGATGATGATGATTTGGGTTTAAGGGCGCCTCAACTGTAAAGTTATGTGGCGCCCATTGCACTATCCCTAACGTCTCGCTACTCTGCCCGCCGGACAGCTGGGAGGGCCGTCTCAAGTCGACCTGGCGCTCGTACCTGGCCACGGCCATGTGCTGCCACCTGTTGGTGAACCTGGCGCTGACGGCGCTGCTGGCGGCGGTGGCGCGCCACAACTACCCGGGCGCCGCGGCGCTGCTGCGGCTGCAGCACCTCGAACCGGACGCGGCCCACGTGCACATCGACGTGTACAGCGCGCAGACGGGCATCACGCGCTTCCTGCAGTCCAGGGATAATTGGAGGTGAGGACGGGACGGGCGCGTCATGGGTGGACCACAGACGGGTCAGACGGGTCAAAAATGGGTCACAGCCCACAGACGAGTTTAACTTCGGGTGAACTTGTATTCAATTATCAATAAAACACAGCGTGCTTCTCGCAGGATTGAAGGTGTATTGTCTTGTTTGCATACAGCTGTTTATTCCAGCAGTAATTTTCACTTAATCCATCTGGCGTTTCGTTTCAGATACAACAAGACGGAGAACCTGGCTCCGAACTCACCGGACATGAACTCCTTCACACACCTGCTGATCGAGGCCAAAAGCAAACGCTCCGTGGCGCTGAAACCCTACGAGGACACGCACATGATCCTCGACTCTGTCGACGTGTTCTCGCACATCCAGTTCAACTACGACCACTTCCCGCCGCTCCGACTGCGCATGCGCCCCGCCATATTTCTGCTGTACAACAACGTACCGGAGAACGTCCGGTGGCCGGTGGATCAGAGCGACATCTATCCCGAGAAAGAGGCGACCGAAAACAAGGATTCTGCCGAGGATAACCCGACGCAGGCCGTTGAAGACGGAGGAACCTCAGAGACGGAGAAACCCAAGGAGGCTAACGAGGGTTTAGTTTTTAAGGACAAAGAAAACGAAAAGGACTACACGGACGATATGGCAGCAAACTTAGCACCTGACGAAGATGACACCGACGAAGATGACGACACATATTCAGAGTTGCCGCTAGGATCGTTCCGCTAGTTACGCCTAGTGCTCTTGCGGTTGTACAAGCTTCAGCCTTTCCCCACGAAGGAAAGCATCTTTGAAGAACGCAAGCCATTTCAAGTCACCAAATACCAATCGGAGTGGACCAACCGTCCGATGCATCCGAGGGCGGAGCACTAGGGAGACGTTTTCCCCGGCTTTAGGGAAGTGCTGTGATAGCTACTAACACGGTGCCTGAGCGTGGAAAAGGTGACCACTCCCCGGGCCTGAGCGGGCACAAATGTAGCATGCGTTGGTTGCATCTAGTCAGCGCGCTCGCGGGTCCTTCCATAATAAACCCCACCGCAAAGATACCCATGTTTTGGACACGGGTTATTCGCCGTCCCTCGGAAGGTGCTGCATTAGCAGATATCCTAAGCAGACATGTGACATAGATTCCAGGATACGAAGACCAAGGTCCGGATCCCGTATCTCGTGGGATCTTGGATCATTTTCTAGTTTTTATGAGGAACATTTGGGGTAGTTAACGATTCATGTACGAGGCAATATTGTAATATATAAATATTCGCTTTGATTGTAGCTTCTCAGGAGAAATTAAATACGCTGTCCTTCGTTATTAGGGTTTATAGGCTAACCAGCCCTCGCTTTTATAATCAACATGTACTTCCAGTTATTCAACGGTGTGATTGTTCCGAATACAAAATGAACAAAGTTCTTCTATTCGACTCAACTTCTATCCGTATCTTGTATTCTACTATATTATACTTTCAGTTGTTTTGTGGCAGGATCTTTTTTATATTTTCTAGATCCTTTATATTTCTATCACCAAACACACATCTGACCGAAGGACCGATTTCGCACAGATCAATTTCGTCTCGCGTCTGCTATTTCACCGTGGAGTTTGTGTCTGAAGTCAAGACATACACTTGCGGCGCAAAACATTACGCAACCGTCCACGTACTCCACGACCAGCTGGTTCCCACCCAGACATCAAACCGCATCCATTCGTACATAGTGTATTTCCTATTTCTCCCGGTACATGTTACCGACCACCCGCGTATGTCACACACTCCCTCCACCCGCCGTTCACTTCTTCTGCGGGAACGCCATCTTGTAGAAGAGCGTGTAGCTGACGGTAGCCACTCCGATGGCGCACGCCAGGTAGGTGAGCGATGCCAGGATTCTGTCGGCCGGGCCGCCCTTCAGGTGGATGGGCACGCCATCCTGGATCTGGAACTTGGCGTACTGCTCGCGCAGCCGCAGGTAGCCCGGGTGAACTTCCTTCGGCGAGGAGCGCACCACCGTGGAGGTGGTGAGCCGCCGCGCCGACTGCAGAGCCATCTGTGGGACAGAGCAGGGTGTCAGCTGGTGAACTGTAGTCAGGAGACAGATGTAACACAGCAATGCAAATGAAGGACGAAGAGAGCTGATCGAGTAGTGCGTTTCTTATGGGCGCCACATAACTTTAAGAGTTGAGGCGCCCTTAAACCCAAATCATCATCAGTTTGTGTTTCTTGGATATCATGAATATTGTTGGGACCTGCTGTGGAATTCTTACATCGTGTAATATGGTCCTGACAATCTGAGGTGCTAGTGAGGGAATGCTTCAACTTTCAAGTGCATATGTCTAGCTGAGAAGTGTCACTGCGCTGAATACATTGTTAGTGCTGTTGATGTGATACTTGTAGGCACAAATACTAAGAAAACAAAGTATAGTTGGAATTGCATAACCCTCATTTATGGTGGTGTTACTGGATTAGGTAAACCCTTTCCATGTTAAATTCCAGAACATCATTCAGGGACCAGTGCTTACTGAGGTTTACTTATTTGTGTATTTACCCTGTACACTTAATATTTCAGCATTTCCGTCACTGGGTGATTCACAGTATGATTTCAAATGAAGCTTTGCATGGTTTGCCAGTTTGGGAACTAGAAAGGTAGCAGCTCAAAACAGAAAGCTTATTGTTGCACCATACATTGATGTAGGATAGCTCATGAACAGAAAGACAGCACAAACTGATGAGTTGGATGAAGAAAAAAGTGATAACACATATACAGATTGCCTTAAACAGTATAAGGTAGATACATACAAGTTTGTTTTTTCATCCTTCTTGAAGCTTTCACAGAATAGTCAAATTATTTCTTGCAAGATACAGAAGCTTCTCCCAAATTACCACACTTATCTTCTAGGACTTCCTCAAAATAAATGTGTTCTTTCAAAGGAGCTTAGAGTTGCCTTTATTTATGTACCTATATGTATAATACTTTCAATGTAGTTTTCACCATTTCAAGGACATTGAGTGTAACTAAGATATTGCATATTGATAAAAACATATTATTGCATGCATGTGTAACCATCATGCAGAGTATATACATATAGAGCTCTATAAAACAATAGTGCTGCTTCAAACTCTACCAAAATAGTCCTATCAGTTATCATTCTTAGTGGAGCTAATGATTCAAACCCAATGCTATGCATGCATCAGAACATTGGAATTGGAAATAAGCATGGAAGTGCTGCAACTATTGCTCACCCTGATTAACCCTACCATTTTCCAAAGTCTCAATTTACAGGATTTTGATAGATCAGAGGTCTGAACATGAAACTCCTAATCTCCCTATCTTCAGAAGAATAAAAAAATTGTATGGTGCTATTGTAAGGTACAGAACACACCCCTTGAAGAAAATCTGGATGATACTAGTAACTAGGGAAATTTCCTGTTCAACAAAGATATTGAGATCAAGACAAAGAAGACAAAAAGGAGATGTGGAAAACAATAGAAAAACAAGTGAACATGCTCTAGACGAATGACTGACTTATGACAGACAAGATGTTAACGAGTAGGGACTCGGGAGGGGCTGTTACAAAGGCCATACCTCTGAAACTCATCATCATCATCATCACACGTAACTAGAGCACAACTCATCCTGCAAGATGGTTTAATGGCTACTTATGCCTCTGAGATGGGCAAGCAATGACTGAGTTAGAACAAGCAAATATGATGCCAGACCAGTGGCGTAGCCAGGATTTCGCTCAGGGGGATCCGCGGCCGAAAAAGGGCCCAGATGGCTCTAGAAAGGGTCCTAATTGCTTTAAAAGGGGTTCTTCATTTTTTCGTTTACCGTCGAATTTGCTCTGAAAGTGTCTCAAATGACTCGACATAACGCCAGCTTGCGTCACAATACATAAATTTGCATCCGGATGTCAACGGTCAATGTCACGGAGACGAATACGATGTTTTTAGATCGGTGTAACCTCTTGTTGTTTTCGTTTACCATCCGCTTTAATCGCAAAGAGCAACAAATTACTCGTCACGCTAGCTTGCATCACAGTAAAACATTTTTGCAGGTAAATTGCGCCGCGTAGCGGCGCGAAAATTTATATGTTTATTTCCTTAATAGCTGCATTCTTCTGTTAAATTGCCCAGGGGCCCTTTAGATTGTTTAGGTGCCCTTCCAAATTTTGCAACGCCCTTCCGACCTGTTCAGGAACTTATCTGGGATCCACAAAAAGACATAATTTAGAGGGGTGATATATGTATTAGAACAAGAGGTTTTACTCCACAAAGCAAATATTTAAATCTGAGTTTTCGCGTGTTACCAAATGCCTCATATTTGCTGACGAAAGGTGTTTCAATATAGGTACACGAAAGTTACGATTTTGATAATTGTATTGTGAAATAAGTCCTTCTTCTATTAGATATCTTCATGCTTTGTGCCTTTCCGTTCTGACCAGGGAACTCTGACCTTCCAAGAAGTCTCTCTTACGTGTCAATGAAGCCCGTTTTGAGGTCCATTCGGCCAGTTCAGAGGTCCTTTGGATCTGGCCAGGGACAGCACTGGCTGCTTTGTCGCCCTGTTGACATGCTCAGGGCCCTTCCTACCTACCCAGGGACCCATCCAGATTGGCCAGGAGTCTCATCCGTCATGGTACAGCGGCCCCTTCCGACCTGCCCAGGGACCCTTTCATCTAACAGGTCCCTCTCTGACTTAGCCCCAGGGAGCCCCTCCGATGCTGCCAGCGAACAACTTCTGGCCGGACTGGCGCGGCTGCTTTGTCCCCGTCGACATGCTCACAGGGACCCTCTGACCTGCCCTGGAGTCCCTCTGTGCTGACAGGGGCCAAATCTGCAGTGTTTTCAGGCCTTTCTTACCCGCCCAGGCCCTTTTAGTCTGTCAGGGACCCCTTCGGATATGACAGGAAAACTTAAACTTTCCAGGTCCCTCTGGTCTGTCAGGGCTTTTGCCAGCCTTCTAAAGGGCCCCTTCTAATCTGGCAAGGGACTGCGCATTGCTGCCTTTTGTCACTTCTTACCGACATGTCAGAGGGACCTTCCGCCTGCCCAAGGGGCCCCTCTGTGCTGGCAAGTGGGTTCCAATTCACTGTGTCAGGGGTCCCTTTCTGGACCTAAAATCAGCCCCTTTTCGGTCTAGTCAAGGCCCTCATGACCTGCAAAGGGCCCGTTTAACTTTCCGGGGCCCCTTCTGATCTGTCCAAGGGCCCTTCAGCCTGCTAAGAGCCTTTTAGACCTGCGCTAAGGACCAGACATGTGCATGGATCTGAGAAGTAGGATCTATGATCCCTAGAGGATCTCTCGATAAACGAATGTTGGATCTTTGATCCCACTGGGATCCCACGACAATTACAACATTGGATTCTTGGATCCCATGGATCTTTCGATTACATTTTGCAACGGATCTTGGAACCACAGATCCCTATTATAAACAATGAAAATGGGTCTATGATCCCACGGATCTGGAACTGACAGGATCCGACTTGCATATTATTTGCCATAATTATATATTTATTTGACAAAATCGAACTAAAAAGGCATGACCCTGCTAGTTTGTCATTAAAAGGAATATAAGCCACCTTGGAAAAAGGATGTAGAATGATGGAGGAGAATGCTCGATTACGGCTCCTGGCATTCATTGTTGCGAAAAAATCAGAATTTTGTTGTAATTTGAAAAATTAGTAATATGTTTACATGGACCGTCACACCAATCTTGCGTCACCAATAAGCGAGTTGTGTCTCACATGGATTGGCATTTCGAACGGCAATTACTTTTTGCCGCCCGCCCAGTGACAGCTGCGTGCCGGCACGCACGATGGGTGCACCGGTAGGCGTTGAAACGCGACTGGCTTTGGTCGACCGGCGCTGCTCGCGCCGGGTGTGGGGCGGGCACGCATACGTGAACTCACAGTGGCGAGCGCTTTTCTGACCGACCAGTCGTGGCGGGTCGGGGCGACACAAGGTAACTGAAATACTGGGCGGACGGCAAAAAGCGATTTGCTTTGTGGCTTATTGTGATTTGGTCTCTCTTTATTTTTTAGGGTGTTTTCTTTTTGGTGTGTTGTGGGTGGGTGTGGTGTTGGTGTGGTGGTGGTGTGTGTGTGGGTGGGTGGTGTGTGTGGGTGGTTGTGGTGTGGGGTGTGGTTGTGTGTGGTTTTTAATTCATTTCTTTTTTTTCTTTATTTTTTTTTCATTCTAGTGCGGTGGCAATCACAGTGGAGTAACGTACTGACTGACTGTATGCGAAACGTCACGGGTTTTAATTTGTGCGTTTGGAATATACCAACATATGAACCAACGGTTTTGCGTTTGAAAAACTAAGCAACTAGGTCGCTTTGGAGGAAAAATTTCGGATTTGGGGGTTCTAGCACCACCCCGGACAATCTGGCTATTCTCAGTTAAAAACTAATGTAAGGTGCTATATTCCCTTTAACAAACGAATGAAATGTACTGACTTATTACTTTAAAAAGTTGGTTCTGAAATACACAAATGTTATAATGGCGGATCTGGGATCCCCAGTGATCTCCCCAATTACAAAATGGTGCCCCATGTTGAATCTCGATCCAGCGATCTGTCGACAAATATTGAGACCGGATTCTATTACCCAGTGGACCAGAATTGTGAAGTGTGATTCTTATGATCCCAGCGATCCCGGGATCCAGATCCCCAGCGGACCGGGATCCAGATCCCATAGTATCAGGATCCTTGGAGATTCCAAGCACATGTCTGCCAAGGACTGCGCTGGCTGCTTTGTCGCCCTGCCAACATGCTCAGAGGGCCCTCCGACCTGCTCTGTGCTGGATAGGAACGCATTCAACATGATCAGGGGCCCTCTTGCCCAATAAGGGGCCCTTTTGGTCAGGCCAGGGGTCCCTCTGACATGCACAAGGCTCTTTTGAAAGCCTAAGAGGCCCTCTGGTCTTTCAGAGAGGGCCCTGGAGGCGCTAAAGGCCCTCTGAAGTGCTCTAAACTCACAAGATCACGCTTCACATCGTCTTCCGACTCTTTAAGAGCCCATAAACAATGCTGCGCTTCACGTGTTCTCATCAGTCCTTATTGGCAAGCTGCGCACACCGAAAAGGGCCTGCCGAGCCTAGAAAGGGGCTCTTTGATGGCTCAGGGGGATCCTAGGATCCCCCCTTGGATACGCCCCTGTACCAGACATGGTATAATTCCATACAGTTGATGGTGGTGGTGGAGTATACACTATAAAACACCTATATGCTGTCAATTCTATTAAATATTGTCATTATGGTTTGTCCGATATTACAGTGGTTAGCACTTTTCCAATCTTCTCAATAACTGCATCAACATTCAATTGAATAAGTGAGAATAATATGGGTGAAAAACTGAAGAAGAAGCTATCCAGACACAAAAAAAATACTTAGCTCTCGACATTTAACATCACACAAGATTTGAAGTTCGAATCAGAATAGTACAAATCAAAACTAATCGATAACGCCCTTTACTTCCTGTCCACATTGACATGAGACTTGGAATCGCATTTACAAACACTAGATGTGTAAATGATTATCATCCCGTTGCAAATACCCACTTACCCGTGGAACGTTCATGGTTGCTGTATGAAAAATAAGTGGACCCGGGACGAAATGCGTTGATGCGATGTCGGACAAGGCAAAAGGTCGACAAATGGCGGATTTTACAAGAGATTGCAAAACAACAAACGGATCTCTAGCGCCAGATATGTAACATGAAAAATTAGACATGTATGCAAGAAGTACTTTTTTCTTTGGCAAGTACCTATGAAGCTTTGCATGTTTAAAGGTTTTCTTTTTCATTTGAAGAAGAAAGATTGATTTATCTACGATTATAAGATTTGATTTTTTGATATTTTTAGAATTTTTGAAAAGCTTTTTGCTTTTAATTCTATAGATATCATGGTACTGATAAAATATGATCATCACTATTACAACATGGCGTCGCCCATGAAAGTTGCTTACCTTCACATTTGTGACGGTGCGTGTGCATGAGTTTGTTTTTTGCGCTTTTATATGCCGTGGGGGTTTGACTTGCCCCGAAATACGACGAGAAAGCATTTTTTTTAGTTTTTGAAGAGACGCTTATAACAATGGCCTTCTGATACGTCAATAAGAAAGGTGAAAAACAACTATAATTTTTTGTATTTTGCTAGCACAAGCGGAACTTTATGAAATTGGCCGGCAGGCTCTAATATTAATTTGATAGATTATAACTCCATTCTTACCATGCAATGCCATAGGCCTATTGTTAAAATTTGAAATCATTGGGGGGGGGGTCAGGCCCTCTTCAAGAGATATAAAGTTCCTCCCCTGTTTGCTAGTGTTTATTAGACCGTTCACGACGCTAGTCCCAAGCCTGGGTTTCCTAGTTCTTGTAAATCACCTTTTACTCCTTGTTATGAACATTTACATGGCATTTCAATTTGTCACTGACAGCAGATGTTGTGCATGTCATGTCACAACAACTTGACATACTGACAAGACAAAGACACAAGACATTTAGTGCCTTGGCCCCTGGTGGAAAGGAGGATCACTGATCACTCCCCCTGGGCCTGAGCAGGCATAAATGTAGCATGCTTTGGTCAAATCTAGTCAACGCACTCACAGATCCTTTCATAATAAACCCCACCACAAAGATACTTATGTTTTGTACACAGGTTATTCACCATCCTTCAGAAGTGCTGCATCAGCCGAGATCCCATGCAGGCGTGAGTTATATATTCCAAGAAGATATGAAAACCATGATCTGGATTCCATGGCATCCTGCATTGTTTATTTATTTATAAGGGAAAATGTGCATGAATTTATTATATGAATGCTTGATCTTGGCCTTGGTCCCAAAAGGATATGATGCCTTGACCCAAAACAACATCAACATTCTTATCATGTAAATTAGTAGTTGTAGAAAATCTTCTTAGCAGTTCTGTTTCTTTTTTATTCTGTTGTTCTGTGTTTCTGTATTCAGTTCCTTTTTAAGTTTTACATACTTGCACTATAAATTCATTTTTTGGGGCCTTGTTGCAATGCCATGCTATATGCTGTTGGTGGTGTAGATGATTTGTATTCTCAACCCTAAACCACCAACACCAGTGTTTTGACATGACTGGATATTTTAACTTGTATGATCCCTCTTGAATAATTCTGTCCAGTGTTTAATATTTTGTTATGTTACACCAAGCCAACCAAGGTGATTTACTCTCCTTGGTTTGCTTCTTTAATGATTATGTTATGACAAGATAGGAGAAAAAGGGCATAGAAACCATACACAAAATCGTGTACCAATCATTCAACTTACCTGTTCCAGGTGCATCATAGTCAAATGGTTAGTGCAAGCACAATGGCCAGGATTATGCCTTTTCATCTAATCTGACCCTTACACATCATATGATTTTCATTATTTTCACTGGACTTGTAAAAAAAGTAAAAAGTTTAGCTATCCAAATGTCATCAAATGCCCCTCAGCTGTGGCTACCAAAAGCATCCCCATAGGCTTACTAAAATTGGCCTTACTCTTCCTTCATCTGCAATCTACAGGTGGATTACCTGCATTCTTATTATATTTAGTTACTATCGCAAGGTTTTTCATATTTTTTGTTTATCCTTCAAGCTGACACAGTTTAGAATGAACGTTAGGAATTCACATGAACAATATAATATTTTTTTAATATGCTAAGCTCCCTATTCATCCTGAACCCACAAAGCACTGCTTCCACCACCATCACTACCATATTCAGTTGGTGGGGGCCGCTTCCATCTACTTTTTGATTGCTCCATCAATTGTTATCACCTTTGAAGGCCATATAATGCTAAAATATGAAAAGGTTTGTTTCCAGCTGTAAAGCTAACATCTATGTGGCTATATAGATGGGTCTGTCATACAACCACAACAGCTGAAGTGCATCTGAAAACACTACCATCATTCACCTGCCATCACCACTACAAATATCCTTCAAGGTGACACTTAACACCACTAATTTTCGGGATCTTATGCTCATGGTTTCTTTTATTTATTTCTTTTTAGGGGAAATATTTAACAATGCTTGTACAGATTCCCCCCTTTGAAAAAGGAAGCCTCTGACTCTGATTGGACTCTATGAATCATTTCCTGATGAAGTCCACTGCAGGAGAGATATTTGAAATCATACACCTCTTGGCTCTCCATTATCTTTACTTTAGCACCACTGCAGATAACACTTAAATGTTCACAGACAAATATATAATGAATGTAAACAGATCAAGAATGAATGAGAACAAACCTGATTACATACCATAACCAACACTATTTCGTCTCCCTGCAGAATCACCCCCCGCCTGATCACCGACCGCCGACCGCCGAGAGAATGGCGACGTTTCGCGCCACGCTGCTGGCCGTCTCGCCGTGCACGCTGTGCTCGGCCACGGAGACGGTGCCGGGCAGCTTCGTCAGCCTGTTCAGCGGCGCCTGCTTCACTGCGCACACCACCACCCCTCTGCCGGAGACGCTGGCGGCCGTGCTGGGCCGCCGCCCGGCGCCGGACGACACGGGAACGATGCTCTGTCCGCGCTGTCTCCGGCAGATCGACGGCCTGGACCTGCTGCAGAGCCGGCGGCAGCGGCTGCGGGACGAGCTGACGCGGGTGTACCGGACGGCGGCGGAGAAGGAGGCGCCAGACGTGGTGCGAGGCCAGGGGTGAGTTGGAGATGAGTGTCGTCCTTATGTTTTACTCGATTATGTTATGTCATTTTAATTGTTCTGTACCTACCTTTCATGGGCGCAAATTGACCCAAAGGTGTCGGCGCGCTCTTAAACTCCAATAAACAAAAAATGTACCTACCTTTCAGATTAAATGATTCCTTGCCATCGGCTTTTTTTGGTGTTAAGTGATGTTCCTACTCTGAATAGTATGGTGTACTTTTTTCAGGGATGGCACCCCTGCCACCTGCCTGGCCTGCCATGCTGCTCAGTCCGTGCACGACAACGTTAACGCCTTCTGGGAGAAAACTCAATTCAGCGCAACCACATTGTCTGATATGCTTTCGAAACTTCTGCCTCTGGTAAGTCGCTATGAAAATTGAGAACGGCACTTTTCCGAACGGTTGGCAGTCACCGTGTGTTACTTGTGGCTGATAGTATTATGCGTATTGTCTAATCATTGTTAGCGACTCTATGGATAATCATTTTGTGAGATATGGAGTTTGTCAGACTCGTCAGTTAATCCAATAGTCGAATTCTCTCACTCATTTTCTGATTCTTCTTCCATCCACGCCTTCCATCCATCTTCCTAGTGTCCACTGTCCTCAACATCTTACCATCTAGCTGTGTCTCATCTTCCCACTGTGTCCTCTGTCTCACCGTTCCCTCTGTGTCTCACCAGCCTCCGCAGCCCGGCCGGCCGGATCTCGTCTCATTGTCTCACTGTCTCACCGTTGCCTCTGTGTCTCACCAGCCCCCGCAGCCGGGCCGGCTGGGTGGGTACTGTGTGTCTCACCGTCCCCCTGTGTCCCCTGTCTCACCGTTCCCTCTGTGTCCCACCAGCCCCCGCGCCGGGGCCGGCCGGGTGGGACTGTGTGTCTCACGCGTCCCCCTGTGTCCCCTGTCTCACCGTTCCCTCTGTGTCTCACCAGTCGCCGCAGCCGGGCCGGCCGGGTGGGGACTGTGTGTGCCGTGCCTGCGTTGTCCGGCTGAACAGACTGGACGGACTGACTGAACGCGCCAAACAGCAGTCCCGGCTGATAGTCAGGCAGTACCGGACGGCGCACGGCCACACCGCCACCGCCACCGCCACCGCCACCGCCACCGCCACCGCCACCGCCACCGCCACCGCCGCAGCCGAACACCAGGGTAAGCGGTGGAAGCGATCGGGAGATAAGACGATCTCCGTTGAAATCGTGAAGATGTTCTTCTTGGACGGAACTTTGACTTCGGCTGTCGAACACCGGTGATTGTCTTACTCTAATAATGTACCATTGGATGTGTGTCAACATCGCGTTGCCTGGGGAACTTGACTCCACTTCAAGCTAATTGGCTGGAGGTATTGATGCAAGGCATCTTCGCGCTTGTCGCGCTCTAATTCCCCATCATCGTCATCCTCCACGTTCCTCCATTTTCCGAATGTCCCCACCGTGACGTTCATCCTGGCGTCTCCCTCAGTCTCGGCATCGGACGAGGTGCGGGCTGAAGCAGCGTCAGACGAGCAGCTGAGCCTGCTCTCCCAGCTGGACACGATGCTACACCGGCTCAGTCCGGACCACTTCAGTGACGACCTCCGCTCGCCCGGCGCCGCCTCCGCCTCCCCGCCGCCGCCGGCCAGCGGAGCAGCCGCTGCTCTAGACTCGCCGCTGGCAGAGGAGCCGGCCAGCCGACGGTCCCCGTACGACCCGGGCGGCGTACTGAAGGTGGTCTGTGATGGGCTGGAGGATGACGCTGACGACCTGGAGGCGCTGGAGGATGATGCTGACCACCTGGAGGCACTGGGTGATAAATCTGAAGACCCGGAGGCGCTGGATGATGATGCTGACCACCTGGAGGCACTGGGTGATAAATCTGAAGACCCGGAGGCGCTGGATGATGACGTTTACGAGCCGGAGGCGATGGATGATGACGCCGATGACCCGGAAGCACTAGATGATGATGCAGACGCCCCGGAGCCACTGAAAGATGATGGGTGTGGTGATAGACGTACAACGGCGCATGACGAAGACGGAGACGCTGCTGACGATGCGGAGGACGAAAAGTTCGGAGTCGAGGCTGTCATGCCAGAGGTGAGTGGGGTGGAAATCCGTCATTAGGGACATTCATGCTCAGCGGCTCTGTCTGATTGCTCCTATTGGTGGGTGGTGGCGTGGTGACGATGTTATGGCCATCCTTGGTGAATGGTGAGTTGATGTTAGTGAGTGACAACGCATGTCAGGGATGCCAGGGAACACTCGGTCCGTTCGATTGTCGCAGCCTTCGCTTTAATGCAACATTTAGCTCACCTTCTCAGCCTGTGAGCTGTTTGTCGCGACTGTGAGACATCTACGTCATCTCCACAGAGTCCGAGTGTGAGACGCTGTCGCCGTCTCCTCAGTCCTCATCCTCAGCCCCGCTCTCCTGAGTGATGTCAGTGACGGTGAGGCAGTGTTGTGACGCGGTGCCGTCCCCTCCGTCAGGCGGTGTACAGCGCGCCCAGCTCCCTGTCAGCTGGCACCTCTCGGCCCGGCCCCATCCGCACCATCTACGTACAGCTGGTGGCCGGCAGGGCGGTGGTGAGGGAGTCGAAACCGCAGACAGACTCCGCCACTGCCGGTACAGTCGCTTCATCTGGCACCACCACCTCCGCCGCCGCCGCCGCCGCCTCAGGAGCCACTAAGGTGGCGGAAACAGTGCAGGTCAGTTTAACTCAGGGGTCTCTAGTCGAGCTGTCTGGGATTTGTGGATATATAATGTGACTTATTCCTGTGCCTTCTGTCTTTGTCTGGTGTTTATCTAAAGGAAAAAAACACTAGAATTGGATGTGAGAGTTATACTAGCTAAATATATGGTTCTAAACATGGAGCTGTTTTATGTAGCCCAGGTTGTTGATTACCCGGCGTCGTTGTGCCACGACTGACCCGTCTGGTGACCGTCCGCAGGTGGTCCGTCTGGGCCTCACCGACCGTCTGGTGCCCCGCCCTCGGCCCTACCGAAAGCGGTCCGATCGTCCTCCAACTGAGCTGACCGCTGACGAGCTGCCACAGCCGCCGGCAAAGCGGGGCCGCGGGCGACCCAAGCTGGCCAGCACCGCAGTCAAACGGCGGTACAGCGTACTGCACAGGAAGGTAGGTTAGGAGCAGCGATGACGAGAGTGGTGACGTTGTGAACTAGTTTTCGGTTTCCCATATTAGGATATGCAAATCTTATATTGACTGACTCAAAGTTTGCAAAACAAAATTAATTGATTTACGCCTCCTGGAAAGTTATGCTTCCAGAATCCAAGGCTGTCATTTTTCCTTTGTACGAAAAGGTCATCGGTAATAACTTGTCGATCATGTCTGATTCGGAGCATAAAGCGCAGTTCACGTACGGCCAGCTCATTGGCGTGTCCCGCCTGTTGCAGCTGAGCTACGTCACGGCGCGGTCTCTGCCGGATCAGACGGCTGGCACGGTCGACATGACCCCGGACATTGGGCCGGGTCAGACAGCGGCGCCGTGTCAGGAGATGGCGCCGGGTCAGAAGAGGCCGCCTACCGACACCGGGCCTGTCACAGAGCCGGTGAAGCAGAAGGACGGAGAGACGTCCGTCACAGAGCCGGTGAAGCAGGAGCAGGGGGAGACGTCAGAGGTGGAGCCAGTCAGCGATCAGGAGCAGAACGGCAAGGTCAGTCAGAAAGAGAGGGAGAGGGGGAGACGTCCGAGGTGGAGCCAGTCAGCGATCAGGAGCAGACGGCAAGGTCATCAGAAAGAGAGGGAGCGGTAGAGAACGTCCGAGGTGGAGCCAGTCAGCGATCAAGGAGCAGAACGGCAAAGTCAGTCAGAAAGAGAGGGAGCAGGTAGAGACGTCCGAGGGTGGAGCCAGTCAGCGACCAGGAAGCAGATACGGAAGGTCCAGTCAGAAAGAGGGGAGCAGGGAGACGTCCGAGGTGGAGCCATCAGCGATCAGGAGCAGGAACGTAAGGTCAAGTCAGAAAGAGAGGGAGAGGGGGAGACGTCCCGAGTGGAGCCAGTCAGCGACCAGGAGCGACGGCAAGTCAGTCAGAAAGAGAGGGAGCAGGTAGAACGACGTCCGAGGTGGAGCCAGTCAGCGACAGGAGCAGAAACGGCAAGGTCAAAGTCAAGAAAGAGAGGGAGCAAGTAGAGACGTCCGAGGTGGAAGCCAGTCAGCGATCAGGAGCAGAACGGCAAGGTCAGTCAGAAAGAGAGGGATGCAGGTAGAGGACTCCGAGGTGGAGCCAGTCAAGCGATCAGGAGCAGAACGGCAAGGTCAGTTCAGAAAAGAGAGGGAGCAGGTAGAGACGTCCGAGGTGGAGCCAGTCAGGACCAGAGTAAACAGAACGGCAAGGTCAGTCAGAAAGAGAGGCGCAGGTAGAGACGTCCCGAGGTGGACCACGTCAGCGATTCAGGAGCAGAACGGCAAGGTCAGTCAGACAAATCCTAAATTTGGAAACACTGCAGTTCCGACTTTTCCCAGTCTGGGAGTTTTGCTACTTGTTGGCTTGTGTTTTCTTGAAGACAATGGTTTTTAAAGGGGCACTGTCCACTCAAAGTAAAATTTTAATATGTTAAGAACAAGCGAATTTGATAAGCCATGAAGTCCGGTTTTTTTGCCACAATTCGCGCCCAGTCGCCCGATATCGCCGTTCAAGTTCAGTTTGCTTCCATCCAAATGAGGTTGTCGAGTCCGCCACCACTACTTACTTCACATGATAGGCATGAAGGAAATTAATTGTAAAGAAGGAAAGTTATGCAAGATAAGTTTTTTTAACTTTACGAAGGGATTTTGATTTCCCGGCATTAATGAAGTTTTTCCCGACCGAGGTTTTTCTTATGATTGGTCCTCCGATCCGGAGAAACAAAATGGAAAAGAGTCTGTTCACGTTTTCATGGCAACGACTCAAATGCGGCAGATGCGCTAGATTCAGTCAGCTGGAGATCCGTTTCTGAGTCCCCGGGGGGGGGGTGTCCAGTCTGGAGGGGGCCCACCCTGGAGGGGGCCCACCAGAGGCAGAGGGCCCCGCAATACAAGGCCCAAGGGGCCCCGGGGTAGTGGCGAATCTAGCGTTGTTGAGCGCGGGGGATGTCAGTGCAAAGTTGTTGAACGGGGGGGGGGGGGGGGCGGCGTCAAGCGAGAAGCGGAGTAACGGGAAGAAAGTTATAATACATTTTAAAGTTGCTAATTTTTGGAGGAGCAAAGTCTACAGATTTGATTTTTGGGGGAGTGAAATTGCTCATTTTTACCGACCGAGACGAAAGATCCGCTGCCAGCAGGCGCGGATCCAGAATCATTTCCAAGGAAGATGGCGCCGAATTACCGCGCGCGATGTTATTGGCCGGTAAAAGTGTGTGGGTACAAAACATATTTTGTCCAGGTACTTTCAACAATTTTTTTTTTTTTTTTGGTATACATAGAGCTATTAATGAAATACTTGCCACTGATTGTATAATATTTGGACAGCTTTCGTTTAATTCATCGGTCTTAGGGGAGAGCGCGCGCCCCAGCGCCACCCCTAAGTCGGCGCCTGGCCAGTGCCCCGGAGCATCAGGGTTTTTTTATCAACCTGGCTATATATATTCTTGATAGAGGGGTCCGCTCCACACTTTTCAATGGGGGGGGGGGACGTTAACTCGAGGTAAGCGTCGGATAAAAGTTGTTCACGGGGGAGGGGGATAAAGCGGTCGGGTGGTACCTAAACATTTGAGCCGGGAGGAGGACCCCAACAACTTATAAAGGTGAAGCGTCAGTAAAAGCCTGTTAAGCGGTTTGTCAGGACAAAATCGTGGAATAACCCCTGCCAATAATAGGGGACACGTATCCCATCCCGTCCCACTCAATAACGGGAAACCCCTGCTTGCTTTATCAGGTCTTATGCCAGTCTGCATGATTCTTCCTCAGCCAGTTTGAGAGCAAAGGCCATCCTGAAGAGGTTCTCAATCCCAAAAAGGTAACCGTCGGTCAGAGTGCTCCGTCAGGTCTAAGAAGGCGTTATGCCAAACTATATGAAGGACCCATGCAAGGCCCCTGCATCCAGTGTTTGAGTCTGTCAGGTCGACCTCTCCTATGGTCCTCTCAAAGACGCCGAGGATCCTGTCTATAACAATTGTGCCCCATTAAATTTAAGAAGGGCCCACTCAGACTGGCAATAGGGCCAATCTCCAGCCAGGCACTAGGCACGATAAGGTCCTAAAAATACGTTTTCCGACCCGAACCAGGGACTCTCAAGCCGACAGACGAGTCACCAGACCGTCAGTACTCAGACTGACACTTTCTCCTTTAAGGCGACCAAGGGCCCCCTCAAAGCCGACCGAGAGCCCCCTAAGTCGACTCGATTTTCCTACCGCCAAATCAAAGAGCTCCGTTTAACGACGTAGGCCCATGGGGCCTGAAAGGCCCCTGAACTGGCCAAGAACCCCCGGCCGACTTGGAACCCACTCAGGCACAGAGAAGGCCCCAAGCCGACCAAGTGCCCCATCAAGCGACCAAGTGCCCCCTCAAGCCGACTGAGGGCCTTCTCTGGCCGATCGATGGCCCATTAGACCGATTGGAAAGCCCTATCAGGTTCCGAACGAGGGCCCTCAAGGCCGGATGAGGGTCATCTAAGGAAAGCCCAAGGGTCTGCAGGCCCACCCGAGGTCCCTTTCAGGCTGACAAAGGGCTCCCCAGAAATACTGAGGGCCTTCTTAGACCACTTAAGCCTTGGGGCTTCCCCTGGCTAAACCGAGAGCCCCTCAAAGCCGACTCAGACATCCAAGCCGACACGATGGCTTTCCCTCAGGCTTCTGGCCGACAGAGAGGCCCCCATACCGGCCGAGGGCCATATCATGCCGACCGAGGGCTTCTCAGGTAGATTGTGCCTCCTCTCACTGACTGGGGGCCTCGTCAGGCCGGAACAGGAACATCAAAGGTCGACCGAGGGCCCCTCAGGCGGAACGATGGCCCTCAATCCAACCCAGGGACCATTGCAAGCCAATTGAAAGGCCTCCCTCAGACCAGCCAAAGGACCCTTGCCTGACTGTATGCCCTTAGGCCGACTATGGCCCTTTCAGGCCGACTGTGGGCGGCCCTCAGTAGGCCGAAGACCATCTCAGCGCCGACCAAGGGGATCTTAGGACGACGGCGAGCCTCTCAGGCCTACCGAGGCCTCCTCAGACTGTTTTAACGCGCGCGGGCCGGGGGGGGGGGGTGTTTTAGACACCCCCTGCAGGTTTTTTCCTGGATATCGGGAAAACGGCGGCGCGTAGCGCCGGCCAAATTTTCTATGTAACTGTTCGATCATCTTTTGTACAAGTTGTTAAAAAAAAAAAAGTTTTGGCAATAAGGTCATGGTCAGGGTCAGGTCGACCAGGCTAGGTCAAAGTTGACGCCCTCCTCCGAAAAGTTTGCGGTTCCACCAAAGCCACAGTTTTTAATGCAGATTTGGTTTCGTACTTACAGGGTCTGAGAGCATGGCTTATCTAAAGTTTGTATATCCTCGGATTTTCGATATCGGGTGACCTAAAGGTCAGGTCAATTTCCTGACTCCCCATGTATAAAGTGAATGGGAAAATAAACAGTATGCTTTCTTATTCTGAAAGTATGCATTGGATCATTGCCTGATTATTTCAGAATCTATTGTTTTTTTTAGCTCATTCTGAATGACCTAGGTGCGATTGGTTTCTAAAGATTCTTACAAGGTCAATCTGAGGTCATCTGAGGTCATCAGAATGATTTGCCTAATAACTTTGATATAATGAAGATAGAGCGAGCGGATGAACACCACTGTATTTTGTATCGTCTGGTCCCGCGTCCGCCCCATATGCAACATGACCTATCTGGGTCACCAAATGACCTTGACCTGAGGTCAAAATTTTGACACGTTGACCTTATGAGGTCATCATGCAATATGGTTTCAAAGCGTCTTGAACGAGAGGAACACGATAGTGTTAAAATCACTTTATGGTGTATTTTTAGATTAAAATGCTTTCAGGAAACATATTTTACCAAAAACCTGCATTTTTGACATTGATGACCTCTGGAGCCTAAACTATTGATCTGAGCTCAAATTTTTGAAAGGACATAGGTGCGTTGCAATTCAAATATCTATCTAATCTTCTTTGACTTGTTTAGCTCCTAGCTATCATAGTTTCCGGATATTTGGGGATATGTTGGAGCTATGTCCTATCTGGAAAAATTTGGAAATTTGACCTTTTGAGTGGTGACTCTAATATTAGACCTGAGAAAATTTTTCAACTGAAATAGTTTCAAAATCCCTTTTGACGAGCTCTCGGAACGGTACTTTTGGGTTTATGTCCTAGGTCCCATACGGAGCCCGGAGTTTGAAGGGGGGGTGGTCGAAACACCCCCCCGGCCAGGAAGGTGGCGCCGAGCACCGGCCGGCGCGGGTTAAATTCGGATAGTGAAGTCCCGCAAGGCCGACCAAGGAGCCCCTCATGCCGACTGTGGGACCCCTTGAGCCGAATGATGGGCCCTCTTAGGCCGGGTCAAGGGCCACCACAGGAGGATCCGATGGGGTCCCCCTTAGCCAGTCTGTCAAGTCGGCATGGGAGCCCCTCGGCCGACCTGATCTAGCGACACGAGTTTGGACCCCTTTTTGCTAAATAATCCACTTTTGCACATTAATTTAAGAATTCTTAAGGTTTCTTAAACTATTGTGCAAAGTGAGTTTAAGCCAAAAAGGGTCTAATTCGTGTCTAGGTGTGTCTAAATTATGAGAGACTGTGCAAATTTTTTAAGCATCTAGTCCAGCTTCCCAGTTGCTGCACCTAAAGGCTTTCTACTGCAATTAAGTGTTTTTTTTTTTTGTAAAAATTGCCCAAATGGGGAATCAAGTTCTTGATACCTAAGCATTAAGCCTATGGCAGGCTCACGCCCACCATTGGATCGATCTTGACACCTATGGTAGCTCCGCCCACATTTTGGATCAAGAATCTTGATAGTCCTCAGGAGGTGTCAAGATCTTGAATACTTTCCTAGAAGTGGTCCCAACTGAACTCTGTTAAAAAGCGATTTATCTCCAGAATGCCAGCAAGTTGGCGGATATTTTGCTATTGAGATCGATTGTTGGCTCCTGTCAGTGTCGTGTTTCATTTCATTCATTTCATTCATTTCATTCAATTTCATTCATTTTCATTCATTTCATTCATTTCATTCATTTCATTCATTTCATTCATTTCATTCAGTTTCATTCATTTCATTTAATTCATTTTATCATTCATTCATTTCATTCATTTCATTCATTTCATTCATTTCATTCATTTCATTTCATTCATTTCATTCATTTAAATCATTTAATTCATTTCATTAATTTAATTTATTTTATTCTTTTCATTCCTTGACTCGTATCATTCATTAATTCATTTAATTCATTAATTCATTTAATTCATTAATTCATTTAATTCATTAATTTATTTTATTCATTTTATTAATTTAATTCATTTAAATCATTTAATTCATTTAATTCTTCTTCCATTTATTTCACTCATTTATTCATTTTATTCGTTTAATTTATTTCATTCATTAATTTCATTTATTCGTTTACTTTATTTCATTCATTCATTTCATTCATTCATTGCTTTTATTTCATTGCATTCATTGCATTGCATCAATTTCATTGCATTTATTTAATTCATTCATTTTATTCTGGGCGCAAATTGACCCAAAGGTGTCGGCGCGCCCCTAACCCCAATAAACAAACAAACATTCATTTTATTCATTCATTCATTTCATGTATTCGTTTCATTCATTAATTTAATTTATTAATTGCAATCATTCAAGGGAGTAATTGCATTCATAGCATTCATTTATTTCATTGCATTCATTCATTTCATTGCATTCATTCATTTCATTGCATTCATTCATTTCATTGCATTCATTCATTTCATGCATTCATTCATGGTCATTTCATTCATGGTAATTCATTCATTGATTGCATTCAGTTCATTTCATTCATCATTTCATTGCATTCAATTTCATTGCATTCATTTAATTGCATTCATTTCATTGCAATTTCATTTCATTGCATTTCATTTCATTTCATTCATTTCATTGCATTCATTTTCATTGCATTTCATTTGCATTGCATTCATTTGCATTGGCATTCATTGCATTGCATTATTTCATTGCCATTTATTCATTTTATTGCATTCAATTCATTTCTTGCATTAATTCATTTTCATTGCAATTCATTATTTCATTGCTTCATCATTTCATTGCATTCATTACATTCATTCAATTCATTGATTAATTCATTTCTTTCATTCATTCATTTCATTGCATTCATTCATTTCATTGCATTCATTCATTTCATTGCATTCATTCATTTCATTACATTCATTCATTTCATTACATTCATTCATTTCATTGCATTCATTCATTTAATTGCATTCATTCATTTCATTGCATTCATTCATTTCATTGCATTCATTCATTTGATTGCATTCATTCATTTTATTGCATTCATTTCATTGCATTCATTTCATTGTATTAATTCATTTCATTGCATTCATTCATTTCATTGCATTCATTCATTTCATTGCATTCATTTCATTGCATTCATTCATTTCATTGCATTCATTCATTTCATTGCATTCATTCATTTCATTGCATTCATTTATTTCAAATTGATTCATTTCATTGCAATTCATTCATTTCATTTCATTTCATTCACTCATGTTTTATTTCCGGCGGTGCAGGAATGGGACGCGGAGGACGGCGCTGATGACTCTGCTGATCCCGACTGGCTGGGTGCGCCGATGGACAGTGCTCAAACCACCCACCGGCGACGACTGGCAGAGGCCATGGAGCGGGTCAACAGTCAAATCGCCGCGAAGGTAGGCTGTCGCCACGTGGTGCGAAGGTAGGTTGTCGCCACACCGCCGCGATCGGCATGTGCGGGGTCTAAATACTACTGTCGCCTGAGAAATGGGTGTTCTGATGGTATAAAACTGGCTAGCTGAGGTGGTATGGGGATCGATTGGCATGCAAGTGTGTTTATTGTGCTTAAGACACCTCAACTGGTAGTCGACATTGGATGTTTTGGGAATTAAAATTACTTTTCGGTTGCGATTTGCATTGTTATGTTAAAGTGATTTGATCTTCAAGAGCTAGGAGCGCTATTGTTGCCAGCAGTGGCAATCTGTCGTCTGCGTTCAGTCCCTATCATTTCACACTGCCACCGAGTCCGTCTGGTGCTCAGCACACTTTGTCGCGTTGTCATCAGGAGAAGGTTCAGTCGCAGCAGCAGCCGGCGGGCGGGCAGGGCGAGAAGACTGCGGCGGCGTCGGCAGCGTCGGCAGCGGCGTCTCTGCCGCGACCCGACACCAGCGAGGACTGGGCCATCTCGGCCCGCAGTGTGCGCGTTAACGGACTCTACGTCTGCGAGGTTAGTGATGTATTCTCTAATAGGGGGGGGGGCAGTGGGTGGTGCACAGGCACAGTCGGGTGCGTACTAATTATATGGCGTCATATTGAGAGGACGGCAAACTGAGGCCGTGAGTGCTTGACACGGTTTCGTGTGGCTTTGAATGGAGCCGCAGTAAAGCTGTGTTTGCTGGTGTTGTTTTCAGGTGTGTGAGAATGGCTACTCGATGTTGCGGGACCTTCTGAAGCATGAGAAGACTCACAAGGAGGCCAAGTTTCCCTGTCCAATGTGCAACAAGTCGTTCACACTGCCAAAGCTGGTCCGGAAACACCAGAAATTTCACAAGGTATGGTTTATCATAGTATCAGATGATATGAATGGACGAAAAACATCAGTAATTGTCACGGGATCTCCATGACAAAATCATACTTAAAGGAATTAAAGATAAGGCGTTTTGTTGCTGCTTACTCATGGTATTGTGTTTACCCGTATGAATGATACTGTATCTGACGGAGCCATGGAGTAATCACATGGCCACATGAACACACTGTCAGGATATATCAAAGTCCACAGACTGAAAGTGTGTCCTAGCTTTCTTGTCATGCCATTGCATCAATATGTCAACCTGGACATGTAATATGGTGCTGTTTTTTCAACGTGAAAAAGTTGTTCATGATCTGATAATCAACAAAATATTGCTCTTCTATAGGCGACCACGGCATACCAGTGTGAGCAGTGCGGCTTGCGTTGCCGCTCGCAGCTCGTCCTGCTCGAGCACATGCACCAGCACACGGGCGGCGAGCACTTCTCCTGCGGCGTGTGCCAGCGCACCTTCGCCAGTCGGCAGTGCTACCGGGCGCACGTGCGGGTGCACGCTGGCCGCCGGCCTGTGCCCGAGTGCGGGGTGTGCGGCCACCGCTTCAGAGACCGGGCGGCGCTACAGCGGCACCGCCTGGAGCACGCCGAGCCGCGCCTGCTCTGCCCGCACCTCGGCTGCGATCGCAGGTTCGACATCGAGAAGCGGCTGACGCACCACCTGCTGCAGCACGTCAGGGGACCGCCGTGGCGCTGCGCCGTCTGCGATAAGCAGTTCAAGACCAAGTACTCGCTGCGGGACCACACGCGCGGCCACTCGGGCCAGAAGCCGTTCGGGTGCGAGCTGTGCCCGGCGCGGTTCTCGCTGCGGTCGAATCTCATCATGCACGTGCGGTATGTGCATCAGAACGATCGCCGGTACGAGTGCGGCCTGTGCGGGAAGCGCTTCAAGCGGCGCCGCCTACTGGCCTATCACATGATGGCGCACGAGGGGCACCGGCCGCTGAGCTGTCCACACTGTCCGCTGCAGATGATATACCCCGAGCACCTGAAGCAACACATGAGGACTCACTCTGGTGAGAAGCCCTACCGCTGCGACGTCTGCAGCAAGAGCTTCAGCAGGAGCGACAACCTCAAGGCGCACATGTTCACACACAGCAATAAGAAGCCGTTTGAGTGCCGACAGTGCGGACTGGGATTCATGAGGAAGGTGGGTGACAGTGTTCTAGGATTGGGAATTTTGGGTGTAAAGCGACACCCTACAATGAATAATTTTCCCCTCCTTTTGCACAATTTGAAGGATTTTTTCCACTCTTTTTCACTTTTGAGATTATTTTTCACTAATTTATTGTAATATGTAAAAAGAAGAAAATTGATCAAGTTTTGTTTAATAGAGATGTGTAAATTCTTGAAAAAGGCTCTTTTTTAGGTAGAATTTTCCACTCTTTTTCCTGATTTTTAGTCTGAATTTTCACTCTGCACCCTGGCTCTAAAGCAATCCTAGGACACTGGTGGGTGATGTGCGCGTGAGAGAGCAGCGGTGCACCGCTTGCAGAAGCCGATCTGTTAAGTTGTTACACCTAATGCTTCCAAAGCTGGTTTCATTTAGTTGTTAGCTAGCTCCAGCTTTGTAATTAAATGTTCGATCGAGTAAGAAAAAGTAATATGTCGAAGCTATTTTTTAGTTCCGTGGCTTGGGTCATTTTGCTCGTTGTTTACTGCGTTTATGATCAGCTGACTGACACAACATTGTCTTATCGCATTGCTCCAGCATGACATGGTTAACCTTCAGACCTGAGGGTTTGCACTGAGTGTCTATTTAAGCTGTCACTGAAATGAACAGACCTATCGTATCAACAACCATTTTGGCTTATCAGTCGTGCTTTGTAACGAAGCTCATGATTGGCACATCCTTGTCACGAATGTTACGACAACTTAAAACCCGCCGGGACTTTCCAGTTTCCACCCATTGACGAGCTTCTCTTTTTATCCGTCAGATGTCACTGCTTCAGCACATGGAGCACCTCAGTCACGGCGAGCACCCAGACGACTACGTCATCAACCGCACGCTGGTGACTTCAGAGCTAGTACCGCCGGACGAGGAGGTCCACACGCTGGAGCTGGTGGACGGCAAGGACGGCCACATGGTGATGCTGGTGAAGGGGGACGGCCAGCAGGAGGTGTTGATCCCGGACGGCCACTTCGTCACCGCGGACGGACAGCAGATCTCCGGCACGGACGCGCCGTTCATCAGCAGCGAGGTGCAGTACGTGACGACCGACGGCCAGCGGCTCGACCTCATCATAGACGAGACGGGCGGCGCTGCCGGCGGAGAGGCGGCTGTTGACCTTGTGATAGAGGAGAGGAGCGGCCAGGACGCGGCCGGAGCCATGAACCTCCTCCTGCAGGGAGAGCAGGGTCAGCTGGTGCTGCAGGGCGGTGGGGAGGATGGACAGATGATCTTCCAGGGCGGCACGGGACAGGGGCAGCTGGTGCTGCAGGGGGAGGACGGTCAGGCACAGCTGATGCTGCAGGGGGGTGAGGGGCAGCTCGTGCTGCAGGGGGGCGGGCAGGAGCAGTGGGTGCTGCAGGAGACGGACGGACAGCAGCTGGTGCTGCAGGGACAGCAGCTGCAGATGGATGAGACCGAGGACGGCGGGCAGCTGGCGCTGGACGGCCAGGCGGGACCCTTCTCCGCCGCCGTGCCGCCCACCGGGGTGTAGCAGGGGACGGTCTTTACAGACGCGGTGTGGTGGTTTCCGGACTGCCGTAGACGTGGAGCAGGTGGCGTTCGTGTCTCGGTTAGCGCTGGTGAATCTGCCATCTGATCTGAAGTGCTGATATTAAACATCATTGAATATGTATCATGTATATTGTAGTTATTCTGCTGGTCAGTTTCGATTACTGTATATCGAATGTGTATAATGCATTTTGTGCTACTTCTGTTGGTCAGTTTCGATTGCCGATAATTTTGCCATTCTTCTAGCCTATATTTATTGTTTCTGAAAGTTGTGAGATCGTGTGCAATGAATTACTGCAGTGTACTGCGTATTAACTATACTGGAGAGACAATTCTTCCGGCTCAGTCCCACCCTGTGCAAGGCTGTGTTTTGCTACATGAGGTCCTCTTGGGATGCGTGTAAAACCGCTCCTGACGTGTTCATTGTGTCGGTACTGCGTTCCACACGCCGCATCGACTGCGGGCTGTTAGTAATGGTGATCACGTATGACGCATCCCCTGCGATGCGTTAATTGGGTTGCTGTCGTACGTTGTCCAGAGTCTATATGCGAACTTGAGTTGTGCGTGCAACTATTACAGAACATGCTAATGTGTACATTGTACAATATGTTTCCAGCGTGGACGTTCGGGTTTAACGGAGCTTGAAAGAAGTTATGTGGTCGCCTACGTTTGGAATCGTTCATCTGTCAATCAAAACTTATTTCGGTCACATTGTTGTGACATAACCGAACCACAGAATGTGACAGAATCACGCCAAGCGTGACTGAACGGGCCGCAGGCCTGTAGCGGGTGTAATACGTGCAAAACGTTACATCAGCTGAGGCAAACCCGCAAGGCTGGACACTGCCGTTATGGGAGTGTTGATCTTATCCTAATCTGATAAACCAGCTGCTGTAAAATCCAGGTGTTAATACTTTGAACACAACCTTGACAGCTGCCTTCTGATAAATCAGGTCTGGTCGCAACTTTATCGAACAACAAGAATGATCTACCGTTCGCCAGTCGGCCAGCTAGTGCGCGGGTATGGTGACTGGCGACTGTTTCCTATGCCAGGGATCAGAGTTCGACTCTTTCTCGGCCGGGTGCACTGTGATCCGGCCAACACACCTTTTGGAAACGTCCGGCCACTGCTACAACTTGGAACGTCGGGTCGCCGCTTCACCTTGGAACGGGTGATCGCTCCCGGCGGCATATAGCCGCTGGAGTTAAAATACCAACAGCGAATAAGACGTATGGTGATTCGTGGACCATGGCATCTGCGATCAGCGGGCTAACAGAGAGATGATATACCGTATATTGGTCAATAGCGCGCTATGTGGGATGAAACGATGACACGGAACGTACATGGCACGAACAACTCTGATTGGTGAAAAACTCGGCACTCTTGACATTCGCCCTTCCAGGTCGCACATAAGTCACTCTCTAACTCTCACTCTCTCTCCAAATCACAGTCGGGGGACGGAATCAGGCGACTTGCGTCTCTGTCGCACAGCTTCGGCACCAAGTGCACCAGCGGCAGCACCACCACCGGCACCACCAGCGGCAGCAGCAGCAGCAGCAGTGGTGGCAGCTGTCTCCGCTCAGACCACTAGATGAGCCTCGAGCGCTTCAGATAGTGCGCCAGCACCTGGTAGACGAACTTGTACTGCGTCATCGTCTGCACCATGAGCATCCTCTGCTGGCGCAGGTGGTGCAGCAGCTTCGGCACGTCCACCTCCAGGTTGTGGTCGAGGCAGTGCAGCAGCACGTCGCACATGATGGTGACGCCCGTGCGTCCCACTCCTGCCGAACAGTGCACTAGCACCGGTGTGTTCCTGCTGCCTCCGGGCGCCACGGCCATCTCGCTGGCGGCCGTCTGACGCAGCGTGCCCAGCTCCTCGACAAACTGCACGAAGCCGGCCGCGTCCTCCGGACAGCCGTGGTCGGCCCAGTCGGTGAACTGCAGGTGCCAGATGACGCGGGCCTTGCGCGAGCCGCGCTGGGTCAGCACCAGGCGGGAGGTGACGTACGCCCGCGACGGCGTCGACATCTTGCGGCTGATGGTGAAGTCGTCGCACTCGACGCTGGTGTTGTCCTGCTGCGGCCAGTACGGGTAGGCGCGGTCGTGGCCGCGCGTCGCGTCCGTCAGCATCACGATCAGGTGCACGTTGTTCTCCCAGACGGCCTGCCAGAAGTGCAGCAGCGTGGTGGGCAGCGGGCCCTGCGCCGCCAGGTAGAACCGCTGCTGGCTTCCCATCGTTACCTGCGGAGGACGGAGGAGGGGGAGGGGTCATGTGGGGCTCGCACCAGCGGTGTTCAGGCAGACGGCAGTCATGCGATGGTCGGGACCGGTGAGACGGGTACCGGACGGGCAATCACTGCGCATGCGCGCTAACATTCCCTTCCGGAGCGAGGCATGAGGGGTCGTGCCGATAGCCGACACGACCCGGCCAGACATCAGATCGTCTGATGTCCCGAGGACCGCTCCCATCTGGTCATCAGGACCAGGTGATGATAATCCATACAAGCGGTATCTACTGAGAAGAGAAGAGGCTTGGTTGATGCCACACAACGAGCCGCCAATGTTGCATTCACGTCAGGTAATCGTTCAGTGTTTCAAGATTTATTAGGATCGAATGTGGTTCCCCGGAAACTGTCTATATAAGAACGGAGTCAGCGATTCTGAAATTGACACCGATAAATCCAACCCTTTGATGTAAAAATGGTCGCTGCATCACTGGCCTAACGTCGAAAGTCTTTTGTTGTTGGCTACTACTGTTTGCATGCCCATATCGCAGATCTCAGTAATGCTCAAAACGTGACTGGTAATCCCTCGAATGGACGTCCAATACGATCGTACGCATTGAAACATGGCCTACTTTAATCTGTATGCACATCTGTCTGTGCCATATTTGAACCCCGATACAGCCGGAAAGCCTGGTATCGGATCCGAGCTCTATCCGCAATATCTGCCCCACATGACACGGCAGAAACTACTGCGAAACATGCAAACACCGGCATGCAAGCCGCAGTAGTTGATAAATACGTCTGGGTAGTCTCGAGTAATTACATGGCCACATGAACACACTGCCAGATATCAAAGTCAGCAGACTGAAAAAACCCGTTTTTCGTTTTTCGTTTTTTGGGTTGGAAAAAAACCGGGTTTTTCATCAAAACCCACTGGGTAGTGTTTTTTTGTGGGTTTTTTGGGTTTTTCACCCGCTCTTCGCCATGCGATGTATGCTGGAATGTCCCAATTCTGGAAACTTTTAGCATTGCAAAATCCTTAGAAAGGGATGTTACGAGCATTTGAAGCGACGTTTTATATAATACCGCATGAGGCCGGTGTAAAATAAATTGTCGCGACCGAGGTTGCTTCTTGATTTTTGAAACGAGGCCGAAGGCCGAGGTCAAAAATCATGAAGCACAGAGGTCTTGACAATTTATTCGGCCGAGTGGGGTATCGATTTACATATGCCGCGTTAGTCAGTTCAATGTGGTGTTTTTCATATTTCGCATATTTTTCCAATTAGGACTAGGTCCTTACCAGAGCAAGAAGTCATTTTATTTATATTTAAACTTTGACTTCGATAAAATTGAACGAAGCCTGGAACGCAAAGTCAACAAACGCTTTTCGAATTTCAGTCAAAATTTGTATCACACACACTGTTATAGCCGCGCGCCCTCTGGTACAACAAATTTGACCTTAGGCTTTTTCGTTGTACAAGTTGTACACACCTCTTTCTCGGCCCCTAATGCTATTTTTGATATCCCCTCATATGGTAAAGGCAATAATACTACTTGCTAGTATTACCACGATTTCAAATTTATCAAATATCGCATCTGTGTGTTGTCAGTAGAGTGGGGGTTTCAAGTGGATGACTGTGGTTCCTGTAACAAGAGTTTGGGAGCACTGAATGGTGGAAATAAGGGGGAAATGCAACATTGTTTCTATATTTACTCATCTCTTAAGTCTGGAAACAAAACATATCAAACTCAATGATGCACCAATCATCTTTGTTTCTAAACAAAAATACGTCGGGAGCTTGTTCAATATCATTTGGATGAAAAACCCGGGTTGGGTTTTTTCTTTAAAAAAAACACCAAAAAAAACAAAAAAAACGGGTAGTGGGTTTTGGGTAGTGCCAACCCTGACTGAAAGAGTGCCTTACAACTTTGTCATGCCATTGCATCAAAATGTCAACCTGGGCATGCAATGTGGTGCTGTTTTTGTCAATGTAAACAAGTTGTTCATGATCTGATAATCAACAAAACATTGCTCTTCTAGAAATATAAACAGCTGTTATGTGGCCAAAAAATTTCTATCGTACACTGTCGGCTGTTTCATGCATGAAACTTGTATCGTATGCCGTTACATGCAAAAACAATTGTTCGCTCGTAACACAAAATCCACGTTAAATGCAGCAACAATTCATACGGTTTCGGTACTCGATCATTCCCTGCACTTGTCGTCTGATTTCGGTATTCAATCATGCGACGTCTACTTACACTGATATGCGAGGCGTTGATGTATCCGTAGGGGTTGTCGCGACTGGGTGTCACCCGGACTCGGTTGTCCTCGTAAGGCAGCACGTCCTTAAACCTGCCGACAGAGCACACAGACAGACATACAGACGTCAGCCGCCGGCACAGAGACATCAGACGTCATCGAGAGACCGTGGCGGCGGAAGGTATTTTTGGATGGGGGAGGCAAATGAACCCAGGGAAATCCCTCTCAGCCAAAGCCTCCCCCCACAAACAAAAAAACATGGCGCGAAATGGTATGTCCTTGGATTTAGGTTCAAATATTTTTGCAAGGCCTCTGAATGGGCTAAAAAAACGTCGGACAGGCCCATGTTGAAGTCTCAGGCCTTCCGAGGCCCCTCAGGCCTACGGAGGGCCTTCTGTCGGCCTTAGGGGCCCCTCAGACTGTCTGGAGGCACCTTCAGCTTCGGGGCCCTCGGTTATAACTAAAATCGAACGAACTTCTTGGAGAGCCCCTGTTACAAATGTGAAAGGCAAAATCATATGTTTACTCATAATTTATTGAGTGAGGGAAGCAGCTGCCCACTCCACTGCCTCCCCCTCCTATCCACCGCCCCTGATCGGGGTACAGAGCAAATACGCGTTCGACACTGACACTAGCAGGGAGTTTTGGGGTGCTGCAGGCACGTCCTGTCTGGCTATATGTTCACTCCACAAATCCAGAACTGTACTGTACACCGTTACACTGTAACGGTTCACGTTACTTGTACCGGTTAATTCAGAACCGAGCACTGAGGAGCAGTGTGCTGTAACTTACAGCGCACTCTTCCATGGTGTTCGGTTCTGAATCATCAATGGCACGTGCCTCCCCGGCGTCACGACCACGGACCCCCGGTCAGTCCCGCCCCTGACCATGTCCAGCACGTCTGGCATTCAGCCGCGCAGTGCCGTGCTGACCGCCTTCCTCCCCCCGGTACGCCTGGGAATGCGAGTCCGGCAGTTTCCGGGGACGTCGCCACCGGGCCGGCACGACTCCACTGCTGCCGGTTCCCGCCGGACGGCACGACCGACTCGGTCCGGCCGGGAAAACGTGGCTGGTCCAGTCAGCAGCGGCGGAAAACCAGACGTGTCAGGACCGCACGGCGGCACCGCCAGCCGAGCATTCCACAATCTGTAGCCCGCCCCCTCTACCCGCCCTGCCTCCCGCGGACAGCAAACGGCGTGGGCTGGATAGAGTGGGGTATGGTGGCCGAATGACACACCTTCAAGGCAATGTAGAATGGGATGTCAATTACGAAAGATATTGCGCAGCGTTTTATCATTGAAAGATTGTACCGGAAGATAGACAGATTGTAGATACGGGGTGCAAAATTGATAACAAGTTGGTTATTAGTGTAGCTTGCAATGTTGCTTCTATACTTATATTTCTGTGTTTGCCAGTTTTGTTTTATTTTCTGCCTGCCGGGTGGAGGTTCAGTGAGGGAAGGAAAGAAGCGTCACGGTGACGACACCCACCTGTTTTTGTTTTCGTTCTCCGGCCGGCGGGCGGTGGTATAGTCTGCCGTCTCTCGCTTCTTCACCACGGCCTCGAACTCGCGGAAGAAGCCCGGGTCACTGATCCGCGCCTCGATCGCTTGGCACTGCAACAGGTCAGGTCAGGTCAGAAGATGTCGCTCGGAACATAGCCAGCAGCTACACAGAGTGTCTGTTGCAGTAGGAACACAGGTCACATAGCGTCATGAGGCCCATTGTCAAGGGCAAGTGGAGACCAATTAAGTAACGGGAAGCCCTCGTCCATGGCTCGATGTCAAGTGGTGCCACACGGGACACCCACAACGACCCGATTCAGGAGCGACCCCGCTCGGTAACCGCCAGTCGGCCTGGCAGCAGCTCGATAGCCGCTCAGTCGAGGCTGTCAAAGCTCTGCACCTTAGCAGCAGAGCTCGGTTTGTCGGCGTGGCCGGCCGGCTGGCGCTCTGGTGACAACCGGACCGGCCAGGCTACCCGCCAGGCCGGTCCATTTGAGTATTCAGCCGACCGGCCCGGCCCAAGGCACGTGTAGCACGTGTTCCGGCCGCCAGATAGGCATCAGGACCGCCGCCACCGCGCCGCCTTGGGCTCACGTGACGACCTACAGCCGGTCTCTGGGGACCTGTTCACCCAGCCGCCCGAGCCATCCCCGATATAACCCCCTCCCACTCCACCATTACCACCGTACTCCGTCCCAATATGAGCTGCATGCCGCAGCGGCACAGACAATGACCAGGTACGCCCAGAGACAAAACGTCGCGCCAACCACGTCTCCGTAACCACAGAGAAGAGCCGGCGATGGTCCCAGGTTCACCAGACCTACGGAACGGGGCCCGCGAGCCGACCACCGTCTGTTTAAAACCCATCCAGTGATGCTGACAGAGACAGTGATAGCCATTGTTGGCTCGGATAGCGGCGCTGGGTACAGATGATAGCTGGAGTCGTCAGCAGGCTGACAGTCGGAGGGGGCAGGGACGGGGGACAGGGGCGGGGGACAGGGGCGGGGGACAGGGGCGGGGGACAGGGGCGGCGACTCCTGTTACCCCGCTAACGGGACGGTGTCAGGCTCACGGTCCGGACAGTACAGCCGTCCGGCACCAGGGACCACCGGCTCAGGTATAACACACACACACACACACTACCCAGCCGCGACCTTCGACACGTGAGTACTGCGGCCGGGTCGCCTTCACAAGGCCTCACTTAGCTGGCCGGCATTCAGTCGGCATGCAAAGGTCAAGTCAGACTCAGCTGTTCGGCGTCCATTTGGCCTCACGTCACACAAATCACAGCCTGAGCCGTGAGCCATGCCAGCGTGATTGCCGGCAATAAAACACTTAATTAACCTCGAAATGGGCCCGACTGCTGGCTAGGTCAAATGAAGTGTCAAAGTTTACTGAACTTAAACTGAACTGAAAACTATGTCAAACTTAACGCAGACATAACAGGACAAGACGAAGGTCAGGAAGTGGGACCAAATACGCGAGACGAGACAAGACACACGAGACGGGACCCGGAGTGCATCTCTCAGCACAGACCGCTCGTGTCTCCACCTGCAGAGCCTACTCACCCTCTGTTCCCGCGGGATGGCCGTCGACTCCCTCTTCACCACCACGTCCGGGGTACACTGGCCCAGGCTGAGTCCGGACCCGGACCCGCCCGACGTCCGGATCCGCGGCGGGTCCCGGGACCGCGTGAACGTCTCCTTGATCTTCCTCAGCGTGTTGGACTTGGACTGCTCGGGCGGCGTGCTCTCGCCCCCTCCCCACCGCTTCCTGCGCCGCTTCTCCAGCGTGGAGGAGTTGGACGCGGCCGGCGTGTGCGCCGCCGGCGTCGCCACGCCCACTCCGATATGCTGCATCGCGGCCGCCGGGATCGGGATGTCCTGCGGCGGCGCCACGCCGCGCGCCCACCGTGACGTCTCCGTGCCGCTCCCGCCGGTGGTGAGCGCAGCGCTGTCTGCGGGGCGCGCCGGCTCAGCCGCCGCTCCGCCTCCGCCCGAGCTGGAGCCGCCTGTGTAGGCGCGGCCGCGCTGTATGAAGTCGACGTTCTCGTAGATAGGTTCTGTGGGAGCGGGGCCAACCGAACTGACGCGGATGTTACCGCTGAGGAAGTGGCTCGGCGAGCCGGGGCCCTGCGGGTCGACTCCGGGCGGCGCCAGCAGCGCGGCGGCCGGGGGCGGCACGACAGCAGCAGCGGCGGCGGACGGCGGCGCGGGGCCCGGGGGAGGCGCCGCCGGCGGGTCGGCCGGCTGGCTGCGGGCGATCTCCGGCACCACGGCCGACTGGGTGACGAACTGGGCCGACACTGAGGCAGGGCCGACAGAGTAGACGCGGTCCAGCTCCTCCGAACTGAACGCCGCCTGCTGCCGGGCAGAGAGGGGCAGAATGTCAGGTCACGGCGCGGGGCAGAGAAGCGCGGCCAGGTCAGGGGGCAGGACAGATAAACATAGTACATACAGTCAGATCAGGCAACACAATGTAATGGGAAATGGTCACGTGAGACCGTTGGACACAGGACGACACATGGTCACACTCACGAGGCAGTTAGCCAGCCGAAAACAAAACAGACGGGAGGAGCAGTCATGTTCACTGAACATTTCACATGCAATTATTGATGAGTGAAGGGCAGGCAGCGATACTTATGCGAGCCTTATTCGATTTGACAGCGTTCGATTGGGCAGTTGTTGCGAAGACAGGTCTGAAGTGGAACGCAGCTGAAGTTTGAGACAACGGGCAACAACAACCGACCAAAAGCATAATTGAAATGTAGACTGTCTGATAGTCTGAATCTAGCAGACAGAACCAAAGGTCATCACTCAGACAACGCAGTTATGCGGTGCCAACCGGGCGATAATAAGCAAATAAAAATGCTAACAAATAAGCAACAGGTAAGTGCTAATAGCATATTTTTCATATGCTATTTTTTCTCTAGTTTTAGCAGCGTCTCTTCTAAAAAATGAAAAGGCGGACTGTAAAACGTAATAGACAGGATCAGACTAGAAGACGCACTAGTCGCATCCAACCACCACTGAGAACGTCCGCGTGACAGATGACCTCGGACCTGTTCCCGTGGCACCTCTAACCTCATCTAACCTCATCTAAGTTGCTCCAACTTGCAACTGTCCGTGTAAGAGGATAGGACTGAAGCAGGTCGGAGCAACTTGGAGGAGGCTAGAGGCGCCAAGGGAACAGGTCCCTCGACAGACTGGTGGGGGCGTACCGGCTAAACGCCCAAACACTAGACAGCGCCGAGGGTCGGCAGCTGGGTCGGACAGATGGCCGCAGCCGGCGGCTCACCGTACATCAGCTGATAGCTATCTCACCGATACAAGACGCCGCTATACCAAACAAGCCGAGCAATAATCGATGTCATTACCTGTGGGATATGGTACCGTCTACCGATATACCGATACACCGTGAAAGGAACCGAGGCCCGCATCATACAGGCGAATGTATTGAGCGGTTCCTCTAGGGATCAAAATTATCCACGAATCAGTCACCTCATAACAAATTCGAACAGTCTGAATCAGGGATCCGTATATCGTTCACCAAATCACTGAGTCAGCCTGGCACGCCACATAGCCGTGAGGAATGCCACGTCCACACTGCACCAACATAGCGCGCATAGCTCCGAGCCGGCGGCAGCATAACTCTCTCCTCATCCCCCCGTGACGTCACCAGTGTTGTCGCTAAGGTGCGGGGAGGTTCCGCTGAACCGGCGGGCGGTGCGGCGTGACTCACGCACCAACACCTGCGAGTCGGAACCGGTGACGTCACGAGTCGGAGCCGGTGACGTAACGAGCCGGAGCCGGTGACGTAACGAGCCGGAGCCGGTGACGTAACGAGTCGGAACCGGTGACGTAACGCCGTCAGAGAGACGCCAGCCGGGAATACAGCCGCAGAACACGGCGGCGAACCATGACCGGCAACGAGACGGTGACACGGCCGGGCGGCTGGCGGGAGAGGCGGAATTCAGCCGTCACGGCCGTCACGCGCTCTCTCCTCCGTGTGCGAGATAAACCGTCTCATGGCCATCCCGCCTCCTCTGTCTGTTGGCCGGACCGTCCCCAGCCGGTCTGACCAGCCGAGCCCGTCCCCAGCCAGCAGCGGTCGGCGCCTGCACCTGCTGTCCAGAGCTCGCCGCAGAACTCAGACAGCCGCTGCCGGCCGGTCCCCAGGTCTGCAGTCGTCTCCCAGGGTCGGCACCAGGCGAGGCCAGCCTGTATAACAGGTATGGCACGGCGCACCTCCCACTGCCCGCATCTCTCTCACATGACGCCCCGTCCCGGCCGCCACGCCCCACTCCAGACTGCTTGTCTGCTGCCACGGCCGCCACGCCCCACTCAGACTGCTTGTCTGCTGCCAGGCCGCCACGCCCATCCAGACTGCCTTGTTGTGCCACGGCCGCCACGCCCCACTCCAGACTGCTTGTCTGCTGCCACGGCCGCCACGGCACCCGCCTCCCTTGATGATGATTGGGGTTTTAGGGCGCTCCGACAACGAAGGTCACATGGCGCCCATGAATTCGCCTCCCTTCACAATGCCCTGAAGCTCGTTCACAAGATAGATACCTACAATATTTTACATCGAAATACAAATCGTATGGCATGGCTTAGTGAGTATATAGGCGTGATGGCCGGCACGGTTTAACGACATGCCAAGCCATTATCCTGATTGCTGTATCGCCATTCATCACTACACACGGACTAAACACGCGCTCGGCTTCGGACGGCAACATGATCATAGCGCTGTCAGCCAGGTGCGGGCGATACGGGGGGCAGCGGCAGCGGCAGCGGCGGCGGCACGGAGCCCGCTGTAAGGTCCCGGGCCGGCACCGTGGCACGTGACTTAGTCCAGGAGTCACGCGCGACCGACCCTGGCCGCCCCCCCCCCTTCCCCCAGGACGGCAGTGGTGGCACGCCGCACGCTATCCGATGTCGGTCGGACCCACTCCCCTCCCCCTTCCTCCGCCCCGCCGGCTACAGAGGCTTCTCGGCCGGCTCAGTCACCACTTTCGAAGGACACGGGATAAGCTGGCCGCCAATAACTGGCCGTATCTGGGCTGAGCCAGGTGGCAGGTGGCAGCTTGGTAACAGTAATCCCGGACAGGCGACTCTGCTGTCCTTCACCAGGCATAACGAAAGGTAAAACCACAACAAGGTGTTGGCTACCTAACTGTAACGGTGCCAGCCAGTTTAAAACCGGTACCACTTATCTAGGCGTATATCAGCGGGACAGCATTAGGCCCATTTTTTGTGTGTCGTACTCCAAATCGACCAGTCAACCAGTTGTCGTGAACTATCGATCCGAACTTCGATAACACAACAAAAAACTACAATTCATTGAGAACCAGAACACCCGATTTCCGTCAGCTGGCCCATCCCTCTGTACCGCGTGCTTAGCGTCTTTCTAGCTATCTGTTTGTAGTCGGTCCCGCTTGTATCCGGTAATGACCAGAGCGGGTCCGCTATGGAAGCGAGCCCCGGCCCCCCTCCAGAGTTGTCCGAGAAAATAAGATAACATAAGCACGGGTGCGTCACAGGCCGATGTCACAGGGTGCGTCACAGGCAGAGCTGTCTGCCACGGGGGAGGATGTCACATACCCCCCCCCCACACACACACACACCGCTCCGGAGCTGCCCGGCACCTGTCAGAGGGCGACTCAGGCCCGCAAAGGTCAGACGCGACAACGTCCGGGAACGGCCGGCAAATCCAACAGACAGCGCCAGTCTGAGTCAGACCTACTGCGATCTACTGCGAACAGAGGCCACAAACCCTGAGAGACGCAGTAGACCGCACTGGTGATACGACCAAGTCCGGACGATGTCTCAGCTCACCATATTTCACTGTCCCGGTATTCCCATCCTTCTATGTCCACTCCGGTGAGTAACCAGGCCGGTTTACCTCGATCTAACACTACAGAAGCCACCCATGGCTGCGGCCACTCACCGGCGAGTAGGCGACCGTGTCGGTGAGGTTCTCGTATGTCCTGTGCGTCTGGCGATTGAGGCCGGCCGCCAGGCGCGGCTGGTTCAGGCGGTTCTTCCTCGACACCAGATCCGGGCTGGAGCGGCTCACCTGGAGGACAGAGAGATGGCGTTAGTGACAACTGACACGGCGCGCTAGTACGATACATGTTCCCGGCAGAGGACCCGACACGCTCGGTGCAGCTGGGGGAGCCAGCTGTGACGTTACAGCACGACACGGCAGATAACAGTCGTGACAACCGATCCCTGATCCCATTCCTTCAGCACCGCAGCTCTGCTAAATCTGCACATGCCGGAGAGGGAAATTGGACCAGATTGTCAGCATTTCTCGTAAGACCACAGACAGGCCTGTACGCTGCAGCCATCTTGTGCTCTGCTTAGAACACTGCAAGCTTCAGAAAAAGTCGATTCCGTGTCTTAGAAAACAGCGTTCCTCGAAAGCTTCACAAAAGTCGATTTCGTGTAGAAATTCTCACGGTATTCATCTCACGGTATGCATCCACACGTTACCAGATATTTGTAGTAAGTGTTTTACATCTCCCTCTGCGCAGGGGCACATCTGTCTGTCTGCGCACCAACACGGCGCGCCCGGTCTGTCCCGACCCCGACCCGGGCCGCCCGGCTGAGGCCACGGCCGCACCTCACTCGCCCAGTTCCGCCTAGCCTCGCGTCTGCAGGACACGCCTCAACTGCCAGTCAGGCGAGGCACACCTCCCAACCGCCAGAGAGCAGCAAGAAAGGTGATGCACTGGGTCGGCACCCCGCAAACAGAGTCTGAGGCGGGCGTCTACTGATGGAGCTGGGCTCACGACACCGCACAGCATAATCTTACAGTGGGCGTCCGTTGAAGACGCCAGGATCGCCTCACAGCCGGAGTCGACCGGGGTCGCCCACTGAGAGCGGCAGCCGGGGACCACGCAGGTCACCCGGGCGACGCTCCGGTGCAGTGGGCGGCTCTGCGGAACCAGGGGCGGACCTGGTAGTGCCGCCCTTGACCTGGCCATTGAGCCGTCTGCTGCACATCTGTGTGTGTGTGGGGGGGGGGGGGCGCAGCCGGGCGGCGGCGGCAGAGGTGCGCTCTGCCGCCCCGCCCAGACAGACGGCCGGCCCGCGCCTTACCGGGCGGCGGCCGGCGGCCAGAGCTAGCTGATCGAGGCCTGCAGCGGCCACTGGGCTGTCTACAGCGGCGGCCTGATCCAGGCAGCCTCAGGGCCGAGCCGACCAGACAGCCGCCCGGAGACCACCCAGCCGACCCTGAGGCCGACCGAACCGCCCAAACAACCCGGAGATAGATCGAACCGCCCAGCCAACCCTGAGGCCGACCGAACCGCCCAAACAACCCGGAGATAGATCGAACCGCCCAGCCAACCCTGAGGACGAACAAACCGCCCAAGCCACCCGGAGACAGATCAGATCGTTCGGGAGACAGGTTATCACGAGAAGACTTTTACCAACTGACATTCGCCTTAACCAGCAAAGAACGTCCGTTAGCCGGCCAGACTGCCCAGGAACCACCCCTGAGTCCTGACCGTCACGAACCCTCCCAACAGCCCTGACGATAGGCTCCGGCGCCGGGAAAGACTGCGCTCTCCCAGCCGTCACGAGAATGTATTACAGCCTGGTAAGTGATGGTGTTTGGAAGAAGTAGCACCCGGTTCTTCTGCTCAGTAAGTCAAAATACGTCGGGACAAACAGAGGAAAATGCAGCCGATCCGGCATTGCGCAAGTCACGCTCCGTTTGCCGGCACCCGGTGCTTCCATCCGGCGATTAAACTCACACAACCTGTTCTGTACTTAATAAATAGCGCGATTGACAAGTGATAGCGCACAGAACCGGGCAACAAACCAGGCTGACGACTGCGGACTGCCCCGCACCGGCTTTGCACAACGACTGCCGCTGAAGGCATTGCGTAAAGCCAAAAACACGTCTCCACCTTGTGGCCTGCCGCGCACTACTCCTCCAAAAACAATCCTCCAATTTTCTGGAAGCACACGACACACGGCACGGCACATGGTTGGGTGAAAGTGAGCGAACGGAGCGGCGGTGGACGGAGCGGTAGGTCGGGAGGCGGGCTGACCGGAGGCTGAGGGACACCTCACGGCACACAGAGACCCAGTCCGGAGACGGGCCTGGCCGGTGGCTGAGGTAACACGCGGAAAACCACAAGGCCACGCCAGCCGCGCGGAGAGAGGAGAGCCCAGAAAACATCGCCGGGGACGCCATGACGCCAACCGCAGAAGAAGCAGCGAGACAATGAGCGGAAAGCGGAGACACCAGCGGAGACAAGGAGACGCACCGCCAATGGAGGTGGTACCAGAGATGCACTGAGACAAGGGACAGTAAGTAGCCACTAGCCAGGCTCTACAGGGGTCCCCTCTCGCGACATCTCCGGAAATTTGAAGAGGACTGCACCCGGCGGCATTCACATACCGCACAGCGGCACCGCCACGACCGGCCACATCAGCTAAACGTCAACACTGCATCAGTCACCACAGATGGCCCAAGTCCCGCTGTTTGAACGCGATAGCGCGCGCACTAGCAACTGCACCGTAGACGACACACAATGCCGCTGTTCAACTAAGATAGCGCACGCCAAACCGCACCTCGGACCTCAGCCCGGCGGCGGCTTACCCGTCTCAAGTTTGTGGCAGCGGCTCGGCGGCGGGATTGAGCCCCGGGCTCCGGGCCGTGGTCTTAAGCCCATCGTCTCCAGCATAAACTGCTGCACCATGCGCGTGTCTTCCCGGCTTATAGTCGGACTCTCAAGCTCGCGTCAATGCATCACGAGCGCACTCGGCGGCAGCTCCACGGTCCCAACTGTAGCGGCCGGCGGCCGCGCCGAGCTGAGCGGCGGTTGGGGCGGCGGCGGTCGGCGGCGGGCGGGCTGAGTCAGCCGACTGCACCTCGTGACCAGTTCGGGCGGCCGGCCGATACACAGCAACGCTGACCGGCGACACCGCTCCGGCCGCTGCTACCTGTCCGCCGCCGTCGCCGCTGCCCGCTGTCCGCCGCTGTTGGGTTGCGATGTTCGACCGGCCCGGTCGTCACGGAGCACGGCGGCGGTGGTACGCGCAGGGTGTCTGGTCATCACGCATGCACGGTCGTCGCCGCGGGATTCTGGAGGCGTATATGACGAGGCGTATGACGCAAGGCTGCTGATTGGAGAGATTTCGGGTTCCCCTAACAAAGCCACTCACGCCCGTGACGCATGGTTTTCCGATAGGTAAAACCACAACGCACTTGGTCATAGGCCATTGGAATCTCAGGTATGCAATTGAGATTTATTGTTACGAAGGATGATACAGCTCGAAGATAACACAAGATGACGAAGAAGGAGCTATCCGTCTCCAACAAACAGCCGCAGGTAATTCTGATCGCATCTGTTGACCCCTCGCATTCCGGCCGTGACCTTAAACGTTCCGGCCGTGACCTTCAACAATCACCAATGCCTCCGTGACGGGGGACTTTTTCCGACAGAGCAGCAGTGCGCCGTGAGCTGGAGCTGGTCAGTCAGGATCACATCGTCTCTCCGACTCCGCCGAAGACAGTGACGTATTTATAAATCCGTCAAAGACGGGGAGCCCTCAAGAGGGCGCCAAACCCCACATGAGGGCACCGTCAGCGAAATATGTTGTTGAGCAGGGGGCAGGCTCCGATGCATTTCCGAGGGCGTCCTCCCGGCTCCAACATACCTCCAAAGGTGCCCTCTGATGCACGTATTAATGCGCCATCCCACATAGCTTCAAAGGTGACCTCCGATACAACTTTGGAATCGCTCTCCCACATACCTCCAAGGGCGGGCTCCGATACACATCTGAATGTGCTCTCCCACATACCTTCAAAAACGCCCTCCAATAAACATGTGAATGAGCCCTCCCACATGCCTTCAAAGGCGCCCTCCGATAGCTTCTGAGGGCGCCCACCCAGATACCTCCGAAGGCGCCCTCCGATACATCTCCGAGGGCGCGCTCCCAAATAGCTCCAGAGGCACCTTCTGTGAACAGAGGTGCTCCCCGCCTCATATTCAGCGAAGGTGGCCTTTGAAGGATGTAGGGAGGGCGCTCTCAGACCTCGGAGATATGTATCTGAAGGTGTGTTTTACTATATGGGAGGGCGCCTTCAGACGTGTATCGTATCAGTGGGCGCCTTTGGAGGTATGTTGGAGGGCGCTTTCAAATATGTATTGGAGGACGCCTCCGAAAGTGTAATCGAGGGCACCTTTGAAGGTATGTGGGAAGGCGACATCGGAG